>CAMYPC010000011.1:27500-153728 GCA_947284805.1 Coleophora flavipennella | reverse complement strand
GAAGGACTCACTAGCCCGTTCAAGTTCAGCCATCGTAAAGGGTGGGTCATATGGAGCTTCTTGTTTTTCGATATTTACTTTTTCACCCTTCGATCTAATTTGGCTATGTGAGGAGCTGTCACTGGATGCGAGGTCTTCCGGGTAAAAGGTTTCCGCAAGTAATTTGACGGAACCCTTTGCATCCAATGCCTCTCCATTTTTCTCCAGTGGCAACTCCTCATTTCTGCGTTTTGTCCGTCCAATGACCCTATAAATCGCTTCCCAGACCCCTTCCCTATCCTGCTTACAACAGAACTCCCTCCAGCTCTCGGTCTGAGCTTTGGTTGCCTCCAGTTCGTATTCCTCCTTTATTTTAAGGTATTCCTCAACAACCTTCGATTTACGGATTGGAGCGGCACACCTAATCCTGCGTTTCCTGGTAGTAACTTCTCTTTTCATGCTGGCGAGTTTTTCGGACCACCACGGCAACGCCTTCAAGTCTTCTTTGTTTTTCTTGGTTGGCATAGATTCCGTGCAGGCTTCTTGAATGGCTTTCGTGAGGTTGTCTGCCATGTTGTCTAATTGTTGTGCTGTACATACCTCCTCTATTCCTGATTTCGTGAAGCTATGTACAGCCATAGACACGCCCAGTTTATCACGGAATCTTGACCAATCCGCCTTTTTGGTGTTAAATCTCCTGGTGGTCCTGGATATTTTAACACCTTTTGACTTTTGTAATCTAATATCGAAGACGATGCCGTTGTGGTCCGAACTCGTGGGACCCTCATCGATTTCCCAGTTATCTACCAGGTCCAGCATGTCTGTCGAGCAGGCTGTTATGTCGACATGGCTGCTATAACGCTTTCCTCCCCGGATGGTATCGAAGGTCGGAGTTTCCCCTTTGTTGAGGATGTGCAACTCTAGCTCTCCGAGAGCTCCCAACACATCGTCTCCCCTAAAGTCGTTTGACGGGCTTCCCCACCACAGACTTTTAGCATTAAAGTCGCCTCCAATAATCAACTTTTTAGGCCTTATTTCGCGCTCGATCTTTTTTAGGTGAGCCAAATATGGGCCGAGGGGCTCCGGCTCCGGTTCGAAGTACAGGGAGACGAGTGTTACCTCCCAGGCACTGGTCTGGATTCCCACCACCACGATGTTGTTGGTGGTGAGTTTCGGGTACTGTACAACATTTACGTCAGAATCGAAAACAGCTATTGCTGCTTTTACAGTCCCGTCTCCTATGTCAGTGCTCTGAAAGATCCTCGCCCCACTGTAACCTCTCATTTCCTTCGCTCGGCCCACATATGGCTCTTGTAGCAGCGCTACTGTAATTTTGCGCTTCTTGGCTTCCATAAGTAGTTCATACGTGGCCAGCTTCTTGCGTTGGAGGTTACTTTGTATTGCTTTATAGTGGATGAGATCGCCCGGGACGCCCTTAGCAATAGGCTACGGACATCCGGGCCAACCCATCCCACTTAAGCCGCGTTGGGCAGTTCAGGCTGAAGGCGTTGTGCTCGGTCTGTTGTTGCTTAGCCCTAACACAGTTCCGGCACTCGGGTGGGGCGCCAGTGAGTCTATATTCACACTCCGCACTTAGATGTGGGCCGCCGCAGTGACTGCATAAATCGGCCGGCTCTCTGCAGAAGCGCCTGCCGTGTCCATATCCCAGGCAGCGAGTGCACTGGACCAGCGGGGATTAGTCTTTGGCTACGATGCGCTGGAGATCAATATTGACAAGCCCTAATATTGAGGGCCGTTTCATCTCTTCCCAGCCGGTCCATAATCTTGTTTCTGTCTTCTCTCGTTTCAAATCCCATCACTATCTTCCTATCTTTGGCCTTTCTGACCCTTTCTATCTTAACCCACCCCTCTTTAGCATCGACTGCTTTACGTACTTTGTCGAGTACCTCCTCCCCGGTTTCTTTGTCATCCTTGGAGGTAACCACGATGGAATGTAGTGTCCTTCGTTCAGGCTGCAGTTTACCACTTGGAGTAGCGACTACGCTCGCGTAACTCCTAGCCTGTTCCATGGCCACTTTTTGGTCCTCCAAGGATTCCTTTAATTTTTGCATCATTTTTGTATTTTCTGATAGCAGTCTTGAGTGCTCCTCGAGACGTAAGACGATGTTGGGGTCAGAGTTGACCATAAAGGTAGCGTCGGAGGCGGACGCCTCCGGCTCTACACCGGCCACCCTCCGCCCCTCTCCTTGCATCCCCGAGGTCCCCTCGACCTTCTCCGCCTCCGGAATTTTGGAGGCTGCCTCTGCATCCTTTACCAGGTAGTAAAGTCGGTCAAGGGCCTCGGTGATGTTGTTTTTGATATCAGTCTTGAGGTTCCGAGAAGCACTCAAGTTCAATTTTGCCGTCACGAGGCAAGCCTTGGCTTCCGCTGAGCGGCTCTCATAAGTCTTGACTTGCCTGCCCGGGGAGGCTCTACATTTTTCTGTCGATTTTGCGGCCTGTTTTGTTATATTCGACGGCCTTGTCGATCCAGGGTTTGAGGACTCCCATTTGTCGATGCTACGCCTAACAGTATCCTTGGGGCCGGATTTGTTTAATGGTGACTTTTTACAGTCGGCATCAGTCGCTTTCGGGGGAGTTCTAATAGTGGTCGACATCCTGAATTAGCTGAGGTATGCGTCAGTTTGTAAATATATTATAAAAGATAAACAGTTTAAAATTTTTAAAATCGGCTCTACCTAGAGTCACTCAAAATTCACTCTAAGTGTTAAAAAAATTTTTTGTCAACAATACTTAAGAACTAGCACAAGATAATTAATTTAAATTGTAGTCAACAATACTTAAAACTAACACGATATAAAATATAAAGATAAATTTTTGGTAGAGCCGCTACTATGGGGCCCAATAAGACCCAGTCAAAACAAAAAAAAAAAAAAAAAAGTCAACAATAATAACGGTACAGTATTATAAATAAACTAATAGGCGTCTGATAAGACCACCGTCAATTTATACTTTGCTCTACATAGAGTCGTATATATATATATATATATATACAAGATTAAACTGTAATAACTATATGCAAAGTATACAGGAAAATTAAACAATTAAATTTTTATTTTCAAACAAGGGTGCTCTACTAAACTCTATATTTTAGAAGGGGGGGGGGGGGGGGTAGCACCAAGTCCGGCCAAACCCACTTAGCTATCCCGAGTCCAACCCCGTTTTCCGCAAGGCTGTAGCACCAACCGTTCGAGAGATACAGCCAGCGGGGGAATGGGCGGGCAGGGGGCAAGGGGGGCAGGGCTGTTGCTTAACTTAACTCAGGACGACAGGCTTTCCAATGCCAGTGTCGACAACGAAAACCGTGTCCCGATACGACCAACGGTTCTCGAGTTATATACGTGTCGGAGTGTCATTGAAAACGCGACCAATACCAGCTCGAGATAAGTTTACATAGTTACACTTTGTTTGGATCAAACGTCAGGTATTAGTACCTGGGTGAAACCGGTGGTGGCGTGACGATTGCTTGTACTCGTGAGACGATCGTTTGTGGTAGCAAAGATGATGTATTAACGGAAGGCTGTTTGTGCTGCCACACTGAGTTGAGAATTTATTAGATCTGTGGAGAAGCCACATTAGCTGGACGTCAGTCTCGGAGCAGACACTTTTTGACGGAGCGTCGAGCAGAACACATGCAGTGGTGATCTGTGAGAAAAATGGACGTGTCACGCCATCTCTGTGATCACCGCGTTTGCATCCATTGTTATCCAAGGCATCCTGTACAATTTCGATTACCAAATGATCAAGACTATTGAAGAAGGACCTCTGTGATATAGCTGCATTGTTATTTCGACACCTACAACCGAAATAGTTAAGGAGTGAACCACGAGGCCATCCATAACCTAACCATCACCCGCACCCTTGACATCAGAAGTTGGATTGTTCCCAGCGCTCGCAACAAGTGGACAACGACGGGAAAATGTGAAAAATGATAATGGAGCAGCGAAATAAAAACCAACTGGCAACAATTCTTTGTGCTACAGAAACAGAACATGTTGCGATTGATTGAGGTTATGCAAGCACCATCGACTACATTTGCTGCAATCACACTGCCAGAATTCAACCAGAATATACCTGAAGCTAATCCACGTTCACGGTGCTCGTTTGTCGACATCTCCCTTACGGAACGACAGTTGCAATGAGGTGCAATGCTTATTTCACTTAGCAAACCGTTGAAAGGCATATGCTCCTGTGCTTCCGGAATGACTCGGAGCCAGTTTAGAAACCTGTTCCTGATGCGCTGTTTGGAAATGGGCGACAGTATGGGCTGCGCTGGCAGCAGCGGAGATCCACGCAAGCGGCGCGTGCAGCTTCAGCGAAGTGCGTGATGTACGCGGAGCTATGAAAATCCGGTGAGTCGTACCCCTTTTGTTTTGATAGTTGTGGTACGAGTACTATTACCTAATCTGTGGTGGTACCGAGTGTTCTCTCGTTAAAGAAAGTTTCGTGTATAGACTTTCGGGAGTGTGTTCAATACTAACGCACTATTGACTTTTGTAGGCAACTCTTAAGTTTACTGTACAGAACAAATATCGAGTGAGGGTAATATTGACGGGCATTGTTCAGAATGGTCATATCTTGTTATGCCAGACGAGTACGAACGATATTATGATCGATTCAGATATTTTAAATCTATGATTGACGGTAATTTGAAAGATCTAAGGCCTATTAGTGTTTTGCCTTTTTTGTCAAAGCTTTTAGAAAAAGCAATTTATACCCAATTATCTGAATTTTTAGAAAACAACAACATCTTACCTCCACTACAGTCAGGTTTTCGTAAAGGCATGGGCACGGTCACTGCGTTGCTTGATGTTGTGGACAACATACTTGCTGAGCAGGATGCTGGAAAGGGCACAAGCCTTGTTCTGCTTGATTTTTCCCGTGCTTTTGAAAGTATTAATACATCTTTGCTACTTTCTAAATTGGCCTACTATGGGGTGGATTATAATTCTCTTGCGTGGTTTCATAGTTACATTACGAATCGTTCTCAAATAGTAAAATTAGTTAAAGAGGATGGCAGCTCAGCTCTATCACACCTGAAATCTGTAAATCGGGGAGTTCCACAAGGCTCTATACTTGGTCCTCTTCTCTATATAATTTACAGCGCCGACATCACTACGGTTATTAAACATTGCAATTTTCATCTTTACGCAGACGATGTTCAAATGTACATATCGGCTCCTCCACTTGAATTTCATACAGTCTTACCGATGCTTAATGAGGACCTTGATAACGTAGCACTGTGGGCATGTAGAAACCGCTTGATACTTAATTCGTCAAAAACAAAGCATATGATTCTTGGCTCAAAACACCAAATTTCAAAAATTCTTAGTACAAATCCAATGGTAAAAATTAAAAATAAGATAATAGAAAGAGTAGATGAGACTAGAAATTTAGGTATTATCTTTGACAGCCAATTGCGCTTTGAGTCTCATATAGTTAACTTAGTTAAGTCTTGCTTTTATCGTTTAAAAGTTCTTTACCGGATTCGCAATCTACTCTCCGAGAAAGTAAGGGTCACACTGTGCGAGGCTTTAATTCTCTCCAGATTAAACTATGGGGATCTTGTGTACGGGCCTCGCTTGCTTGCCAAAACTCGTCGGCTTGTTCAGCGCATCCAGAACGCTTGCTGTCGTTTTTGCTATTATGTTCCTCCCCGTACGCATATTACTCCATATCTCAACAAAGCATCATTGCTGAACATGTCTTCCAGAAGACACTTACACCTGGCTTCGCTTCTGTTTGACGTTATCAAACATAAACAACCTCAATATCTCTTCTCAAAGTTAAAATATAGGTCCAGAATTAGGTCCACTCGCTGGATTTTAGTAGGTCACCTACACAAAACTGTGGCATTCACCGGCAGTTTTCGCTACCTAGCTACTAAATGTTGGAATAATATACCACCACCTATACAACAAATGTCATCTAAGCATTCTTTTAAAAAAAAATTTAAAACTTTTCTTTTAGAAAAACAAAAATTAGGCATACCTAGTGGCTATTCGGTGGCGGATTTTGCTGTGTGATGTGGCTGTTGACTGACCGTTACCGGCGAATCAAGCGATTTTTAGTATCTATAGGTAGATATGAGTCTAACATCTAACCTTGTATGTGTTCTATGCTTTTTTTTTTCCACCCTTTCATACACCCAACCACACACACACACACACACACTAACACGCGCACGCACAGAAATACACACTAAACATATCAGATTTGTATTTTCATTACGTTAGTTTTGGTTTTGTTTGCTCGTTTTTATTTTTATTTTTCTTGTAATCGACACAGTCCTCGGGCTGTGGCAGAATTACCAGTGTATTGCTCGCAAGAGCAAATCAACACACTGAGTCACGGCCCTTTTGTACTACTGCAACACACATATGTTTTTGTATTATTATTTTTTTTTTGCTCTTTTTAATTTGTTATGTTTTGTTTTATACTATGTATGATTGTAATAATATGTGTGTGATTGCAGTTACAAATAAACGTGTTATCTATCTATCTATCTATCTATTCTTAAACGAGTCTGTCAATAACAAAACAGCTTTACTGTCGGTAAGGATGCGAATAGAGTAGTTAGTCCCTTACCCTTCTAGTAGTGATTGCATTAGCAGCTAAAATGATGCCTAGTGGAAAGTACTCTTTCACATGCTTTCGGATTTTTACTTGTGACACAACGTCGTGATTGAACGGAAGATTTTGAACGAGGACTCATTGTAAATATGACGATTCATTTAGCTAACTAGAGTTTCGGTTAAACAAACTTAAACCAGAATTGAAAGTATTGAAACCCCTTTAAGCTTTCATAATATTGAGACTGACATCTTTACATGGAGTGAAAAAGCCTTATTAGATTTCGTAGTATTGGGACTGATATTGTCATTGAGCATAGGCCAAAGTTGTTGCCTATTTTTAGTAGCTTTCGTGATGAATTTGTCGAGGGCATCCTTAATGCCCCGCTATCGTATAGACCCTATGTAGGTATATGAGTTTCGGGGACCCCAATAAAATAGTTTGTTTACCAATTGTAAAAAAAGAGAATAATAACAGGGTAGTATGCGGAGTGCAGTGGTGGACGTCTTACGGCTGATGTGATGATGATACAGGATTCATGGGCTGGAGGCTGCGAATGTCGTAAGCCCCGAAGCTTTCCCTTTTTGACGGCCTTATCATGCTGGTAAAGAAAAAGGATAGCATAGAACGCAAGTGTTGATAACCGTGAAAAAAAATGATAACATGCCTGAACGGAAATTGCTTCCTCTGATAGCTTGGAACATCGATTGACTTCATAGGTGGTCACTATTTCACCACGTCAGGCATAGCTAGTGGTTACATCAGGTGCATTCTTTACCTATTAAATCGAAATGACTGATTTTGTAACCTCTGTTCAAATACGTCCACGTGTCATTCGATCTACGTAATGCCCCCTTGTATTTGAACTTACGTTCATAAACGCTTTAGGCGCGTGGCAACGGTCAGGTGAATCTTAGCACGTTTAAACGTTGGTACTCTTAGTTAAGTGTCCTTTAAAATATGCTCACTTCCTTCGAGTATAGTAATGAGATTTCAATGTTACAAGTCCTTCCATGATGATCATTTGGCAGCAACCAAACTGTTGGGTTAACCGAGTTACGAAGTACAGCCTCCTGGAGTTGCTTCTAGGTACGAGTAAAGTAGCCTAACCTCTAAATGTCATGTTTGTCGATTACACACACAGGCTGTAATTTTATCTAAGTGAAGCACGACAACATACTAGTGATAATACGGAGAGTAACGCATCCTATTACAGGAGTTGTTAATCAGCTTGCTGCTGATGTGATAATAGACATGGGCCTCCCCCATGTTGGAGCGGTTTCACCAATTGTAAAAAAAAAAAAAAAAAAAAAAAACGCTACGCTTGGCGGGCTGTTTGGCGGTACAGTATGAGCGTGAAGGACGATGTTGCTTGTCCTCAAATTTTTAGTCCCTTAGTCACTTCTTGTGAAACCCTTGGGAAGAGTTGGGGTGGTGTATTGCTCTGAGGCAGCGCCACTGGCTGATTTCTAGACAAAAGCTTAGTTTCACAAGTTACCTAACTTTGTGTTGTTACAAATGGAGAAGCGTTACCTACCACTTTAGATATCAAATACCGTCAGTTATTGAGGACAGACTACGTTAAATGCCCGATAGTGACAGTATATTTGACTTGGACAGAATTGATGATGGAGAGACTGAACCTCGACCATCTACTAGTGCAGAGTAAGGACTTTTGTACTTGACCGTGATTTTAACGTTCACTAGTTTGTATTTTGAACCTTAGACGTAAACAATTTTTCGCAACTGGATGCCAATAGCCTCAGCCATTCGTAGACGTAGGCGTAAAACACCGAGTTATTTTCTCGTTGCTGTGCGGCCACAACTGTGTGTGGCGTGCGTTTGGCTCGCAGGCGTATCACCGGGGAGGTGATGTTGGCAATGACCAGAAAGAGGTGATGTTTGAGATCGCCGCATGGAAGCGATAGTGTGGTTGGACACCGGAGGGAGGTGGTCCAAGAGTCGCCAGGTAGGGTGACTGTGTTTTTGGGCGGACACCTGAGAGGTTGTCTGAGAGTCGCCAGGTCGAGTGACTGTGTGTTTGGGCGGGCACCGGATGGAGGTGTCTGAGAGTCGCCAGGTCGGGTGACTGTTGTTTGTTTGGGCACCGGATGGAGGTGGCCCAGAGTTGCCAAGATGGGTGACTGTTGTGGTGATACAAAATAAGGAGCGTAACCAAACCAAGTTAGATCCCAAATACCGAGGGCCGTTCAGGGTCGTAGAGGTCTTAGAAGGTGACAGATACAAATTACAAGCTTTGAATTTGAGACGAAGTTACAAGTATGCCCATGACCGTTTACGTAGTATGTCCGAAGGTTATTTGCCTCCGGATGTTGACGATGAATCTGGTGCAGAGGCGTTTACCTTTCAATGTTAATTGTATTGACAGATCGTAACTCAATCAATTGTGTACAGTTGTAATTTTTTTTTTTATCGTTTATTTTTGTGTGTAGTACTGAAGTATTCCAACATGTTTCAGCGGTAAATGAAGAGTGCTGAATGGCGCTATATGTTTGCATGAATTGGCTGCTGCTTGTTTTGTCAGACTCGTTCTGTCATGATGTGTAGCAGGTACATTCGTGTTTTTGTAAAAAAGAAGTATCCCGTTTACCGGCTAAAACTGTTGATGGTATTCCGTCGCCTGTACTGGCGATGATGGTATTCCGTCGCCTGTATTGGTGATGATGGTGTTCCATTGCCTAGATTGGTGATGATGGTATTCCGTCGCCTGTATTGGTGATGATGGTGTTCCATTGCCTAGATTGGTGATGATGGTATTCCGTCGCCTGTATTGGTGATGATGGTGTTCCACTGCCTAGATTGGTGGTGATGGTGTTCCGTCACCTGGACTGGTGATGATGACTGATTGGTATTCCGTCGCTTGGCGTTAGTGATGATGATTCTTTGTGGTGTCCCGCCACCCGGATGTGGTGATGTTTAGTTCCGGTGTTCCGTCGCTTGTGATTTGCGATGATGATTATGTTCCGTTCTATGTGCCCCTAAAAGTTGTAAATGGTTGTAAGGTTTCAAGCCTTGCAGCTGTGATTTACCTTGGAGACCTAAACTGATTTGAGATTGTTTGAGTTACGATGCTAATGCTGAGGTTCATTTAGTTTACGAGAGTGAAATTATTTTGGTTTTTTTGAGACTGTTAAAATATGTCATTACCATGATTGTAGTCTTGAATTAAAGCTTCACATTATTAGTGTTGCTTTTATTCCTTGAGCTGTGGACCTTCCTAATGAAGGTCAGGATTGGCCGAACGAAATGGAATCTACTGGTTACCCTTTTCTTTTTCAGGTTAGTCACCCGAGGACGTGTGACTCGCAGGATGGCCGTGTCGGAGTGTCATTGAAAACGCGACCAATACCAGCTCGAGATAAGTTTACATAGTTACACTTTGTTTGGATCAAACGTCAGGTATTAGTACCTGGGTGAAACCGGTGGTGGCGTGACGATCGCTTGTACTCGTGAGACGATCGTCTGTGGTAGCAAAGATGATGTATTAACGGAAGGCTGTTTGTGCTGCCACACTGAGTTGAGAATTTATTAGATCTGTGGAGAAGCCACATTAGCTGGACGTCAGTCTCGGAGCAGACACTTTTTGACGGAGCGTCGAGCAGAACACATGCAGTGGTGATCTGTGAGAAAAATGGACGTGTCACGCCATCGCTGTGATCACCGCGTTTGCATCCATTGTTATCCAAGGCATCCTGTACAATTTCGATTACCAAATGATCAAGACTATTGAAGAAGGACCTCTGTGATATAGCTGCATTGTTATTTCGACACCTACAACCGAAATAGTTAAGGAGTGAACCACGAGGCCATCCATAACCTAACCATCACCCGCACCCTTGACATACGAAACAATTTTTTCAAAATGGCGTCCAATATAGCCGCCAAAACGTAAAAGTAAGATTTTAGGGTCAGTTTTGGTCGCAGAAGGACGGGAAAAAGGCCATTGATACAGGCTCGCCCAGGAGAGTCACAGTAGCAGCTGAATAGTGATTAAGATTTTGGACACTCTACATAGAGTTTCGACTCTACTATTTAATAGAGTCGCTGCTTCTGTTATGGCCACAAAAAATCGCGTCCTTCTACGATCAAAAATAACAAAGTTATACGCAAAATAAAATTCCAAGATGGCGGCCAAGATGGCGGACAGAAATTTAAAGTTGATCTTAAAATCGTTTCCCGTGGTCGAATCGGGCCGAGTTTGGGCTCGTTTTAAAGAGCTTCAAAAGAGCTACACACTGAACACATAAATTTGAAAATAAGGTAAAAGCTAAATTTAATATTTACAAAAAACACTTAAAATTACATAAAAACACAATAAAAAAGAGAAATAAAAGAAAAAATGTGTCTTTTTTCACTGTCATTCCTAAAATAAAGTAAAATAAGGATTTTCACAAATAAAATTTTTGGTCAGGGGTTGCTACAAGTATGACCACGTGTCAGCACTAAATTTACAAAAAAATTTAATTAAAAAACTATTAAGCAGAAAAATATGAAATTTTTGTCGTAAAAACTACTACTTATTTACTATATAAAAGTCCAATAAAAAATGCAGGTCACCGATCTTGCTTCGCAGATAAAAAACTTTGAAATTTCGTTATTTACAAAAAAATTCACAACATACCAGGGGGTAAAAATTTTTGAAGTCCGAAAGTGTGGGGATTCTTGGCACTGTGTCCGCTATTTTTGTAGGCCATCAGCAGGAGTCGGGCAGCTCTGGAACACTGACCTCGTGGCCACGTGCTTTCTGGTTTTTCGGGAATATCTTCATCACCTCTATAAAAAATATTGCGGGCGAGGAGACAACCTCGTTAAAAAACATTGCGGGCCGTGAGAGGAGGGTTTTGCCCTCAGCTCACGGAAAAGGTGGGACTGCGGGGGAGGAGGAGTGTCGGTATTGCGATGCGCCGCTCTCCCTATCCTCCGCAGCCGAGCGGGGTTGAGGAGTTGGAGGCAGGACCGTGGAGGGAGAGGAGTGTTGGTATTACGATGCGCCTCTCTCCCTGCCCTCCGCGGTCCTGCCTGGGCCTGCCGAAAGGTGGGCGGTCGCCGGTGGGGGACTGGAAGTAAAGGCTCTGCCGGTTTCCCAGTCCTCTGCCACTCGGGCGAAGCGGGGGTGCCGTGGGGTTTTAGCCGGTAAGAGTCCGGCATAACCCGTCGGCCTCCTCCAGCGGACGGGTATCCATGAGGATTTCCCCACGTAAAAAAAAAAAAAAAAAAAAAAAGGTTAGGTTGGGATGCAAGTCGGGTTCCGCCTCGTGTGCCAAACTGCTGCTTGTCCCTTTGGATACGTCTGGAGGGAACAGCAGCATCTTTTGGCCGGTGCATCCTGGGCGCTTGTCAATTATATCTCCTTGTGGGATATAATTGACTCGCGGCGAATACCCGACAAGCGGGAGGTATGCGTGTTCTGGGTTAAGTCACAGACACGCATACGGGCGCACGCCTCGCTCTACTTTTAGAGTGCTGGCGTAGCGTGGAAGTATACCGTAATCCTTCGGGGGCGGGGGCCTTGCCTTAAATGGCCGGGCTGCGAGGAGACAACCTCTATAAAAAATATTGCGGGCGAGGAGACAACCTCGTTAAAAAACATTGCGGGCCGTGAGAGGAGGGTTTTGCCCTCAGCTCACGGAAAAGGTGGGACTGCGGGGGAGGAGGAGTGTCGGTATTGCGATGCGCCGCTCTCCCTATCCTCCGCAGCCGAGCGGGGTTGAGGGTTAAGGAGTTGGAGGCAGGACTGTGGAGGGAGAGGAGTGTTGGTATTACGATGCGCCTCTCTCCCTGCCCTCCGCGGTCCTGCCTGGGCCTGCCGAAAGGTGGGCGGTCGCCGGTGGGGGACTGGAAGTAAAGGCTCTGCCGGTTTCCCAGTCCTCTGCCACTCGGGCGAAGCGGGAGTGCCGTGGGGTTTTAGCCGGTAAGAGTCCGGCATAACCCGTCGGCCTCCTCCAGCGGACGGGTATCCATGAGGATTTCCCCACGTATAAAAAAAAAAAAAAAAAAAAGAAGGTTAGGTTAGGTTAGGTTGGGATGCAAGTCGGGTTCCTCCTCGTGTGCCAAACTGCTGCTTGTCCCTTTGGATACGTCTGGAAGGAACAGCAGTATCTTTTGGCCGGTGCATCCTGGGCGCTTGTCAATTATATCTCCTTGTGGGATATAATTGACTCGCGGCGAATACCCGACAAGCGGGAGGTATGCGTGTTCTGGGTTAAGTCACAGACACGCATACGGGCGCACGCCTCGCTCTACTTTTAGAGTGCTGGCGTAGCGTGGAAGTATACCGTAATCCTTCGGGGGCGGGGGCCTTGCCTTAAATGGCCGGGCTGCGAGGAGACAACCTCTATAAAAAATATTGCGGGCGAGGAGACAACCTCGTTAAAAAACATTGCGGGCCGTGAGAGGAGGGTTTTGCCCTCAGCTCACGGAAAAGGTGGGACTGCGGGGGAGGAGGAGTGTCGGTATTGCGATGCGCCGCTCTCCCTATCCTCCGCAGCCGAGCGGGGTTGAGGAGTTGGAGGCAGGACCGTGGAGGGAGAGGAGTGTTGGTATTACGATGCGCCTCTCTCCCTGCCCTCCGCGGTTCTGCCTGGGCCTGCCGAAAGGTGGGCGGTCGCCGGTGGGGGACTGGAAGTAAAGGCTCTGCCGGTTTCCCAGTCCTCTGCCACTCGGGCGAAGCGGGAGTGCCGTGGGGTTTTAGCCGGTAAGAGTCCGGCATAACCCGTCGGCCTCCTCCAGCGGACGGGTATCCATGAGGATTTCCCACGAAAAAAAAAAAAAAAAAAAAAGGTTAGGTTAGGTTAGGTTAGGTTCCCCCCCAGCGGGTTCCTTGCCTTGTCGTGGCGGGGGGGCTCTTCGCTGTGAACAACATCACACGGCGAAGCTAAATGGGAACCCAAGCGCGCGGCGCCGGAGTAAAAGCCGCGCGCCCAGGAGTCGCTCCTATCGGGCTTGCATGCAGTGCCCGAGAAAAGGATGCGAAAGGTGGTGGCGCTCCTATCGAGCTCTGGCAACAGTGCACGAGAAAAGGAGGCCAGGTGGGGCTGTGAGAGGAAGGGTTTGCCCTCTGCGGCCATAGAGGTGGGGCTTGGGAGTTAGGGCGGGACCGCGGAGGGAGAGGAGTGCTGGTATTACGATGCGCCACTCTCCCTGCCCTCCGCGGCCCTGGTGGAGCGCCGCACCACGAATGCGGCACAGGAGGGGCTGCGGAAAATGGGGGATCGGTGTTATCCCCACGCACCGATCATCCGTTTCTTCGCGGCCAAGTTGCGGTTAGCGACGGGCCTGACACCTTTTCCGTCGAGGGGCTCGGGAGGCTGGTAGTTCCCAGTACCTGCTTTCCGACCCCCATGGCCTCTTGGCAATGGACTGGGGGAGTCTGCTGCCACTACATTTGAGGCCGAGTAGGAAGGCGTACCTGGTGTTCCGGTGCGCCTTGAACTAAATGGAGGGCAGACTTTCTGCTCCTCTCCAAGGAGGGCCAGCCTTTCAGGTAGGCAACCGCCGTCGAGTTCGCGGAAGAATGCGAAAGCGTGCCCGTGTTCTTGGCAATGGCGGCAAGGAGGAACACCCCGGTGGTTTTAGTGGGTATACCGACAGTCGGGGAGTCCCACACACCTCCGCGTGCCGTCCCCTCGGCGCGCGTAGAGACGGTGCGTAACGCATTTCCCCGGGTAAAAAAAAAAAAAAGGTTAGGTTAGGTTTGGGATGCAAGTCGGGTTCCTCCTCGTGTGCCAAACTGCTGCTTGTCCCTTTGGATACGTCTGGAGGGAACAGCAGCATCTTTTGGCCGGTGCATCCTGGGCGCTTGTCAATTATATCTCCTTGTGGGATATAATTGACTCGCGGCGAATACCCGACAAGCGGGAGGTATGCGTGTTCTGGGTTAAGTCACAGACACGCATACGGGCGCACGCCTCGCTCTACTTTTAGAGTGCTGGCGTAGCGTGGAAGTATACCGTAATCCTTCGGGGGCGGGGGCCTTGCCTTAAATGGCCGGGCTGCGAGGAGACAACCTCTATAAAAAATATTGCGGGCGAGGAGACAACCTCGTTAAAAAACATTGCGGGCCGTGAGAGGAGGGTTTTGCCCTCAGCTCACGGAAAAGGTGGGACTGCGGGGGAGGAGGAGTGTCGGTATTGCGATGCGCCGCTCTCCCTATCCTCCGCAGCCGAGCGGGGTTGAGGAGTTGGAGGCAGGACCGTGGAGGGAGAGGAGTGTTGGTATTACGATGCGCCTCTCTCCCTGCCCTCCGCGGTCCTGCCTGGGCCTGCCGAAAGGTGGGCGGTCGCCGGTGGGGGACTGGAAGTAAAGGCTCTGCCGGTTTCCCAGTCCTCTGCCACTCGGGCGAAGCGGGAGTGCCGTGGGGTTTTAGCCGGTAAGAGTCCGGCATAACCCGTCGGTCTCCTCCAGCGGACGGGTATCCATGAGGATTTCCCCACGTAAAAAAAAAAAAAAAGGTTAGGTTAGGTTAGGTTAGGTTGGGGATCCCCCCACAGTGCTGGCTTCCTCGTAGCGTTCCCCGGGCAACGTCGCGCCTGACCACCGTAACGGAGTGGCAGGCCGGCGGCTAACGAGCACTTTGCTGTCGTAGCTTTTCTTGTGGTACCTACGACTTTGAGTTGCGTTCATAAATATGTCAGAGCCTTTGCGGGACGCCTCCGGGCGTTTCATTAAAAAAGGCCCTTCTCAGTGCCAACCTAAAGTCCCTTCCCAGGGCACACCAAAAGGCCCTTTTCAGGGCCAACCCGACGACGCTACGGCGTCGGAAGCTAGTCGCTCACCATCTGCGGCTAGCTCATTTAGAAGGCCGGACGAGGTGTTAGACTTTGAGTCTGATATCGAGTCCATGCGGGACGCGTCGGACGAGGGTTCGACGGTCGTAGAAGATGACCGTCAAGCGCGGAAGAGGGCCTACTTGCGGCAAGGGTCCGGGGTCTCCTCGGACTCAGTTAAAAGTAAGCAGAGAAGGAAACTGAAGGCTAAAAAAACTAATTCAGCTGTCACCCACAATGTTGGCTTGGAGGACGCCCAACGCCAACTTAACCTGGCAAGACGGGTGCAGCTCCAACAAGATTTGGAGGAGCAGGTAGCCTCCAAAGAGCAGCAGGCGCGTGCCGACAGGGCCAGGGCCGGGTATGGTGCGTCCAGCGTCTTGTACGCGGACCACTCGCTGGCAGAGCTGGAGCGGATGGCAAAAGAGGACCAGGAGGAGATTGTGGAAGTCGCCTCTAAGTCCTCCAACTTAAAGGGGACTTTCCAAAAGGCCCTGAAATGCCGGGCCGCAAGTATGTGCGGTATCGTTCGGGAGCTGGTGCAGCGCATGGCGACCGACGAGACGCAGCAACTGCAGGCGAAGGTAGATCGCCTGCAGGCGGAGGTCAGCCAGCTGCACAAGAAGCTGGCTGAAACCACGGCCCGGCCTGCTCAGGCCTCACAAGGACCGGTGTCTGAGGCCCCCCTCTCGAACCTTGAGGACATCATCCGCAAGGTTGTCATGGAGGAGAGGGCGTTCACCAGAGCCTGCTTCGCTGGCATTGAAGACCGGCTCTTGCCGGAGAGGCGTCTCCGACCGCCGCTCGCGGCGGACAAGACGCTGAGCAGGCCGGGGCCGTCGGTGGCTCCAGCACCGATGGAGCAGCCCCAGAACCCGAATGCCTCTAAGGGCAAAGGTAAGGGGAAGAAAACTGCGGTCCCAACGGCTCCAACCACGAGCTCAGAAAGGGAGGCTGAGCCAGCTGCCACTCAAGCAGCCCCTCAAGTCCCCCAGAGGGAAGATCCTCTTCTGCCTTCCACTACCCCGTCTAATCAGTCGTGGACGGAGGTGGTCGGGAGGCGGAAGAGAAAACTCAAAAAGACGCCTTCGGTCGCCACCCCCATCACTGCCCCTCCCGGTCAGTCCAAAGTGACTGACAAGGGAAAGGGGAAGGGAAGAGGAAAAAAGTCGGCCCCCAAGCCCGCCAGCGCTGCTGCAACAGCCAAAAGGGCCCCCGCCGGTGGGAGGAAACTAGTTCCTCCCAAAACCGCGGCTGTCGTGGTGACACTCACCCCGGAGGCCGCGGAGCGGGGCGAGACATACGAGTCCGTGCTGAAGCGGGCTCGTACTAACGCCGATCCCTCTCAATTGGGAATTGAGAGGGTTACGTGCCGCCGGACCCAAACTGGGGCTCGAATTTTTGAGTTCCCGGGGGCACAGGGCAGCACCAAAGCGGACCTCTTCGCAACAAAGTTGCAAGAGGTAATCGCGGACGCGGCCAAGGTCGCAAGACCTGTTAAGTCCGCGGCCTTGGAGGTGACCGATCTGGACGACTCGGTCACCAAAGAAGAGGTGGTGGAGGCGGTAGCAGCAGCGGGAGGCTGCAGTGTCGCAGCAGTACAGGGCCGGACCATTAGGCCCGGCCGCGGCGGCATGGGTGCCATTCGCCTTGAATGCCCAGTAGCCGCAGCCAAGGCCGTCCTGCCTAAGGGACGACTGCTGATAGGTTTCAGCTCGGCTGTGGTCCGGGCGCTTGAGGAGCAGCCTCTCCGCTGCTTCAAGTGCTTCGGGATCGGCCACACCCGGGCTCTTTGTCCGTCCGAAACGGACAGGGCGAGCATGTGCTACCGGTGCGGGAATGAGGGGCACAAGGCCGCCTCTTGCAGAGCCGCCACGCCTCACTGCGCGATGTGTGCTGCCAGTGGTCGCCCAGCAGACCACGTGATGAGTGGGAGGAAGTGCAAACCTCCCACAAAGAAGGGCAAAGCGCAGGTGCCGACTCGGCCTGCTGCTGCCACCGCAGCTCCAACTCCAGCGGCGGCCGACGAGGGGGGTGTGATGTCCGAATAAATGGTAGTCGTACATCGCATCCTCCAGATAAACACCAACCACTGCAAAGTGGCCCAGGACCTGCTGGTTCAGGTCATGGCCGAGTGGTTGGTGGACGTTGCGGCAGTCGCCGAGCCCTACTCAGTCCCTGGCCGCTGGCTGGGGGACAGGGACGGCTCGGTGGCACTAGTGGCGCGGTCTTCCACGGACTCCCCTCCCCTCTCGCTGTTAGAGAGGGGACCGGGATATGTGGCCGCCGCATGGGGAGACATAGTCTTGGTGGGAGTCTACTTCTCCCCAAACAGTCCCCTTTCGGACTTCGAGAACTTTCTCGAAGTCCTTGCTGCAGTAGCCGGTAGGATGGCGCCGCGTCAGGTCTCCATACTGGGAGACTTTAATGCGAAGTCGGTGGTCTGGGGCAACCTGGCCACCGATGTTCAGGGACGCGCCGTCGAATTTTGGGCGGCGTCGAGCGGTCTGTCCCTTTTAAACAGAGGGACAGTTCACACGTGCGTGCGGCGGCAGGGAGGATCAATAGTGGACCTCACTTTCGCTACCCCTGCTTTAGCCGCCCGCATCGTAGACTGGCGAGTGGAGCTAGTGGAGACTCTATCGGACCACAGATACGTGCGGTTCGATATCTCCACCCAGAGCCCCCAGGAGATGCCCCCCTCGGGACAATCCCCGTTCCCACGGTGGGCACTCACCCGCCTGGACCGGGAGGCAGCCAGAGAGTCAGCATTCATACAGGACTGGTTCTCGCCCCCTGTCGATGGCCTGCACGTGGATGCCGCGGCAGCCCAACTGAGGGAGTCCCTGACCGAGGTGTGCAACTCCAGCATGCCTCGGTCTCACCGCCCGCCTCCTCGACGTGCCGTCTACTGGTGGTCGGAGGAGTTGGCCGGGCTCCGGGCCACCTGTGTGGCAGCCAGGAGGGCCTACACAAGGAGCCGACGACGGCACCCACGAGACCCCGCCAACGAAGACCGCCTCTACGAATCATACGTAGAGGCAAAGAGGGTGCTCAAGTCGGCAATGGGCGCCGCCCAGGATTCGGCGAGAGCCGAATTGCTGGAGGGTCTCGAAAACGACACATATGGGAGACCGTACAAGGCGGCGCGTAACAAGCTGCGCCCCTTTGGTCCCCCATTGGCTGAGACCCTTGAGCCGACATTGCTGGACGGGGTGGTGCAGTCCCTGTTTCCGTGCAGGGACAACTTCGCCCCACCAGTAATGGACCCCCCACGAGGGGCGGCTCTGCCAGAAGAGGAGGTCCCTCCGGTCATTGAGGCGGAGTTGGAAGCGGCGGCTCTCCGCCTGCGTGCCAAAAAGACGGCTCCCGGTCCGGATGGTGTCCACGCAAAGGTGGTGGCCATCGCCACCACTCAAATGGAGAAAAGGTTTCGGGACCTCCTCAGCGCGTGTTTCACGTCTGGGAGGTTCCCGAAACCATGGAAAGAGGGCAAATTGTGCCTACTTCGAAAGGAGGGGTACCCGGCGGACTCCCCCTCGGCATACCGGCCCATCGTCCTGCTCGATGAGGTCGGCAAGATGTTCGAGGGAATCATCGCCGCCCGCATAAACAGCCACCTGCGTTGGGTTGGACCGGACCTGTCAGACGCTCAGTTCGGTTTTCGGGCCGAGCGTTCGACGGTGGATGCCCTGACCCAACTCAAGGGCCAGGTGAAGGAGGCCATGGAAACGGGAGATGGATTGTTGGCTGTGTCATTCGACATAGCCAACGCCTTCAACTCCATCCCCCACTCCACCATCTTAGAGGCGCTCCGGTTCCATGGACTGCCTCAATACCTGCGGGACCTCCTGGCCAGCTACTTGGAGGATCGGGCGGTCCTCGTTGTGGATAAAACTGGCCGATTACGGCGGTTCGGCGTCGGGGCCGGTGTTCCACAGGGGTCGGTCCTAGGACCACTCCTCTGGAACATCGGATTCGATTGGCTCCTGCGGGGAACCCTCCTCCGTGGCACGAGTGTCATCTGCTATGCGGATGACACTCTCCTCACTGCCCGGGGAGCGACCTTCAGGGAGGCGGCCAACTTGGCCTCGGCGGGTGGAGCCTTGGTCGCAGGGAGGATCCGCCGCCTAGGGTTGAGGGTGGCGCTACACAAGACCGAGGCCGTATTTTTCCATGGGCCTCGGCAGCGCACCCCGCCTGACGCCCATATCTTCGTGGAGGGCGTCAGGATCGGTGTGAAAGCCCAGATGAAATATCTGGGCCTTACTCTTGACAGCAGGTGGCGCTTCGGTCCGCACTTTAGCGGACTGTCGTCGCGCCTGTTGAAGGCCGCGGACGCCCTCTCATGGCTCCTCCCGAACCTCGGGGGGCCCAGCGCGCGATGCCGGCGACTGTACGCCGGCATCCTGAGGAGCATGGCCCTTTACGGTGCCCCCATCTGGGCGGATTCCCTTCTCAGGAGGGAGAATGCCGCTGCAATCCGATGGCCCCAAAGGGCCATAGCACAGCGGGTGGCTAGGGCTTATCGCTCGGTGAGCTTTTCGGCGGCGTGCGCTCTGGCTGGTACACCTCCCTGGGAGCTCGAGGCGTGGGTGCTCGCCAGAGTGTACGAGTGGACAGCGGGGCGGAGGGCGCTCGGGGAGCGCCCAGCTATGGAAGAACGGGAGGCCGTTCGGCGGGAGGCGAGGTCCGCAATCGTCCAGCACTGGGCAGAGGACCTCGCTAACGCGACATTCGGCCGCCGAACGCTGGACGCGCTTGGGCCAGTCTTGCAGGACTGGCTCGAGCGAAGGCACGGTTTCCTCTCGTTCCGTCTGGTGCAGGTGTTGTCCGGGCACGGCTGCTTCGGATCGTACCTGTACCGGATTGGAAGAGAAGGTACCCAATCGTGCCACGAATGCGGTGCGGCGGTGGACACGGCGCAGCACACACTTGAAGTGTGCCCGTCGTGGTCCGAGCCACGTCGCGACTTAGTTGCGGCGGTCGGGCGGGACCTCTCGCTCCCCAGCGTGGTCAAAGCCATGTTGGAGGGCGAGGGGACATGGGCGGCAGTTGCCTCCTTCTGCGAACACGTTATATCACAGAAGGAGGCGGCGGAGCGCGCACGGGAGGACGACCCTCTCGCAGCGCCGCTCCGCAGGCGGAGAAGGGGCAGGAGAAGACGGTTGCACGACCGTCTTCACCCTGCCGGTGGTGATTAGCGGGCGACAGGCGTGGGGGCGCTTTCGCCCGCATTGCACTAATCACCACCCTCGCCGACGGGAATGGCCGAGCACTCACGGTCATTCCCGGGCCCCTCCCTGTGCGGAGGGGCGTGAAGGGCCTGCTGTAAAGGTGGGCAGTCGCCGGTGGAGGACTGGACGTAAAGGCTCTGCCGGTTTCCCAGTCCTCCGCCACTCGGGCGATGCGGGAGTGCCGTGGGGTTTTAGCCGGTAAGAGTCCGGCATAACCCGTCGGCCTCCTCCAGCGGACGGGTATCCATGAGGATTTCCCCACGTAAAAAAAAAAAAAAAAAAAAAAAAAAAGGTTAGGTTGGGATGGGATGCAAGTCGGGTTCCTCCTCGTGTGCCAAACTGCTGCTTGTCCCTTTGGATACGTCTGGAGGGAACAGCAGCATCTTTTGGCCGGTGCATCCTGGGCGCTTGTCAATTATATCTCCTTGTGGGATATAATTGACTCGCGGCGAATACCCGACAAGCGGGAGGTATGCGTGTTCTGGGTTAAGTCACAGAGACGCATACGGGCGCACGCCTCGCTCTACTTTTAGAGTGCTGGCGTAGCGTGGAAGTATACCGTAATCCTTCGGGGGCGGTGGCCTTGCCTTAAATGGCCGGGCTGCGAGGAGACAACCTCTATAAAAAATACTGCGGGCGAGGAGACAACCTCGTTAAAAAACATTGCGGGCCGTGAGAGGAGGGTTTTGCCCTCAGCTCACGGAAAAGGTGGGACTGCGGGGGAGGAGGAGTGTCGGTATTGCGATGCGCCGCTCTCCCTATCCTCCGCAGCCGAGCGGGGTTGAGGGTTGAGGAGTTGGAGGCAGGACCGTGGAGGGAGAGGAGTGTTGGTATTACGATGCGCCTCTCTCCCTGCCCTCCGCGGTCCTGCCTGGGCCTGCCGAAAGGTGGGCGGTCGCCGGTGGGGGACTGGAAGTAAAGGCTCTGCCGGTTTCCCAGTCCTCTGCCACTCGGGCGAAGCGGGGGTGCCGTGGGGTTTTAGCCGGTAAGAGTCCGGCATAACCCGTCGGCCTCCTCCAGCGGACGGGTATCCATGAGGATTTCCCCACGTAAAAAAAAAAAAAAAAAAAAGGTTAGGTTGGGATGCAAGTCGGGTTCCGCCTCGTGTGCCAAACTGCTGCTTGTCCCTTTGGATACGTCTGGAGGGAACAGCAGCATCTTTTGGCCGGTGCATCCTGGGCGCTTGTCAATTATATCTCCTTGTGGGATATAATTGACTCGCGGCGAATACCCGACAAGCGGGAGGTATGCGTGTTCTGGGTTAAGTCACAGAGACGCATACGGGCGCACGCCTCGCTCTACTTTTAGAGTGCTGGCGTAGCGTGGAAGTATACCGTAATCCTTCGGGGGCGGGGGCCTTGCCTTAAATGGCCGGGCTGCGAGGAGACAACCTCTATAAAAAATATTGCGGGCGAGGAGACAACCTCGTTAAAAAACATTGCGGGCCGTGAGAGGAGGGTTTTGCCCTCAGCTCACGGAAAAGGTGGGACTGCGGGGGAGGAGGAGTGTCGGTATTGCGATGCGCCGCTCTCCCTATCCTCCGCAGCCGAGCGGGGTTGAGGAGTTGGAGGCAGGACCGTGGAGGGAGAGGAGTGTTGGTATTACGATGCGCCTCTCTCCCTGCCCTCCGCGGTCCTGCCTGGGCCTGCCGAAAGGTGGGCGGTCGCCGGTGGGGGACTGGAAGTAAAGGCTCTGCCGGTTTCCCAGTCTCCTGCCACTCAGGCGAAGCGGGGATCGTGGGGTTTAGTCGGTGAGAGTCCGACTTAACCGCCTGCTCGGCCGGCGGTTATCCTTGTAGGATTACCCACGTTAATAAAAAAAAAGGTTAGGTTAGGTTAGGTTCCCGTGGGATGCAAGTCGGGTTCCTCCTCGTGTGCCAAACTGCTGCTTGTCCCTTTGGATACGTCTGGAGGGAACAGCAGCATCTTTTGGCCGGTGCATCCTGGGCGCTTGTCAATTATATCTCCTTGTGGGATATAATTGACTCGCGGCGAATACCCGACAAGCGGGAGGTATGCGTGTTCTGGGTTAAGTCACAGACACGCATACGGGCGCACGCCTCGCTCTACTTTTAGAGTGCTGGCGTAGCGTGGAAGTATACCGTAATCCTTCGGGGGCGGGGGCCTTGCCTTAAATGGCCGGGCTGCGAGGAGACAACCTCTATAAAAAATATTGCGGGCGAGGAGACAACCTCGTTAAAAAACATTGCGGGCCGTGAGAGGAGGGTTTTGCCCTCAGCTCACGGAAAAGGTGGGACTGCGGGAGAGGAGGAGTGTCGGTATTGCGATGCGCCGCTCTCCCTATCCTCCGCAGCCGAGCGGGGTTGAGGAGTTGGAGGCAGGACCGTGGAGGGAGAGGAGTGTTGGTATTACGATGCGCCTCTCTCCCTGCCCTCCGCGGTTCTGCCTGGGCCTGCCGAAAGGTGGGCGGTCGCCGGTGGGGGACTGGAAGTAAAGGCTCTGCCGGTTTCCCAGTCCTCTGCCACTCGGGCGAAGCGGGAGTGCCGTGGGGTTTTAGCCGGTAAGAGTCCGGCATAACCCGTCGGCCTCCTCCAGCGGACGGGTATCCATGAGGATTTCCCCACGTAAAAAAAAAAAAAAAAAAGGTTAGGTTCCCGTGTGGAGTTGCTGGACTCCCATCGGGCGCGTCCCCAGGTGGCGGATAGGGGAATGCCCCCCAGATATGGGGGGTACCGGTCTAACCGGCGCGGACCAAAACCAGTGGGGCAGGCAGGCTCCGAGTCTTTTCAGACACGGCCTAGGGGACCACACCCTGAGAGCCTGAGAGAAAAGGACACGGGAGGGGACGTGTTTCCGCATGTTTCTCTGTTTGCAGAGAACATAGTGGATGCGCAAGGGCGGGCTTTGTGTGCACTTACACTGCCTCGAAGCAGGTAAGAGGAGGGTACCTCCTCTACCACCGTCGTTTTTCGTAAACCCGTCAAAGTCGTGGTCATGTTTCGCGACCTAGACAGGAACGATAGTCTTGGCTTAATTGCCTGGACTACGAGAAGGAAAACTCTATAAAACCCCAGCAGCCTTTAAGGGGCTGTCATATGAGGCACCTGGCGCACCTCATAGTATATAGCCTTCTTCCCGGGATGGGCGTTACCGGGGAGTGACCTTTATTTCGCACCATACTCGTGGGAATAAAATGGAAGACTTAAAAACTAAAAAAAATAATGATTATAATACAAACGAAACGAATGTTTCAAATGAGGGTGAAAGGCACGATAGTTTGTTCAAACAACCGATCGTGCTTATCCCCAGGACCACAACTTCTGTTGTGCGGACTGGAGAATTTGAAGGAGATGATTCGGATGGTAATATGACTGACTGCTCGAACGCGTCTATAAGATCCGATGTCACAATCCGTTCGAATTTTTCTACACGATCGACAAGATCTGAAAATCGTAGGAAACGCGAAAGACCATCTACTAAAAGCGATGAAGGAGAAAATCCAAAAAAAAGACCAAGCGCGCTTGCGTCAGAAGAGGACGTCTTTGATCCGTTGGTATTACCAGTGGATAAAAAGACCAAAAGCACCCTTCCAAAGCCGGAAGACCTAATGGATGAAATGCGGGAGCAACCAACGGTTGAACTTGGCTCGATCATAATGAATCAGCTGCTCATCGTCGAAAAGATAGCAGACCGTTCCCGCAACCTTAAAGGCAACTTTGTTCGTGCCCTACGAATGGCGGTTAGAACAGTAGAGGCCGCAGCATCTGAACTGCTGCGTGCGTAGAACTGCTGAGGAAGCAACCTCAGGGGGAAAAGTGGTTTTGGCAATATCTCTTGATATTGTCAACGCTTTTAACTCTCTTCCCTGGAAGGAAATCAAGAGAGCACTGATGTATCATCAAGTTCCACACTATCTACGGAAGGTGCTGGAATCATATCTTTCCGAGCGGTTTATTGAATATCCGAGCCAGGGAGGCCACGTGCAGGAAAGAGAAGTTGTGTGTGGGGTTCCTCAGGGATCAGTACTGGGACCTCTACTGTGGAATCTCGCATATGACGTGGTCCTACGGACGGAACTCCCCTTAGGCGTGAGCATAGTTTGCTACGCAGATGATACGCTGGTGCTAGCGGAGGGCGACAGCTTTGAAAGAACTACAAGACTTGCGGAACTGGGAGTGGCACGGGTCGTTAACCGTGTTAATGCTCTCGGGCTGCGGATAGCGCCGCAAAAGACCGAGGCGATCTGGTTCCACGGACCCAATATGGATCCACCTAGCACTAATGTGCGTGTTGGCGATGCCACGGTGCAGGTCGGAAGGGCAATAAAATACCTTGGTCTAGTTCTAGACAGCTGTTGGACGTTTGAAGACCATTTTGTTCGTCTGATGCCCCGGATTCTTAAGGTGGCAGGTGCTATGCATAGACTGCTACCAAATCTCGGGGGACCAAGCAAAGAGGTTCGGCGTCTATATGCTGGTGTTGTACGCTCCATAGCGTTGTACGGAGCGCCAGTTTGGGTGGATACGCTGTCGAGTCCCCGGGGCAATGCTGCAAAGCTTAATGCTGTGCAGCGCAAAATTGCCATCCGGGTTGCACGCGGCTATAGGACTATATCCTACGATGCAGCGAATCTTCTGGCGAGGTTCCCGCCCCTCGACCTACTTGCAGCCCTGGATGCGAGGGTTTACGACCGGATTCGTGTCCTACGCCAAGGAGAGGATTACTTGCCAGAAGTAGTCAAGAGACTACGTCAGGAAGAGAAGTCGTGGACGATTGATAGGTGGAAGGATCGCTTAGCTAAACCACCCAGCTTAAGGCAGAGAGTGGTCAGCGGAATTTTGCCAAATTTTTATCCATGGCTGGATAATGTAAAATGCCGCGTCACATACCGGCTTACCCAAGTGCTCACCGGACATGGCTGCTTTGGTGAGTACCTCCACCGTATTGGGAGAGAACCATCAGCACAGTGTCATCACTGCCCGTGTGACCAAGATACCGCTTGAGCACACGCTTGAGCATTGCCCAACATGGGAGTCCGAGCGGCGAGACTTGGTCGGAGTTATTGGAGCGGATTTGTCCCTGGTAGCCATAATTAAGGCAATGCTGGGGAGCGAGACCGCATGTAAGGCTGTGGTCTCATTTTGCGAGGCGGTAATGCTCCAAAAAGAGACCGCTGAACGAGATCGGGAGCGAGCAGATCCCGACCGTCGACGTAGACGTCGACGACAATAATCCAGTTCCACACTGGGCCCTGTAGTCCCGGGCATAGAATAGGGCTACGGTATCCCCTGCCTGTCGTAAGAGGCGACTAAAAGGGGACCTGGGGACCGCTGGTTGCCAGAGTGGGGGCTCTGGTGACTCGTAACGTTGTAATGTGGTCCCGAGTGAGCGGCAAATGGGTGTGACCCCCCCTTGCTGCCGTGACGTACAGGAAGTACACCGGTGTGTTCCTGCTGGAGATCCCGGAGTACTCCCATTGTATGGAGGATGGTCGTCGAGGTGGTTTTAGTGGGTAAAAATCCCACATAACCCGGCATCCCCCCCCAAGGGCGGTCGGGTATCTTTTGAAGATTTCCCCCCGTTAACAAAAAAAAAAAAAAGGTTAGGTTAGGTTAGGTTAGGTTAGGTTTTGGCTCCTGCGGGGAACCCTCCTCCGTGGCACGAGTGTCATCTGCTATGCGGATGACACTCTCCTCACTGCCCGGGGAGCGACCTTCAGAGAGGCGGCCAACTTGGCCTCGGCGGGTGGAGCCTTGGTCGCAGGGAGGATCCGCCGCCTAGGGTTGAGGGTGGCGCTACACAAGACCGAGGCCGTGTTTTTCCATGGGCCTCGGCAGCGCACCCCGCCTGACGCCCATATCTTCGTGGAGGGCGTCAGGATTTTTGTGAAGGCCCAGATGAAATATCTGGGCCTTACTCTTGACAGCAGGTGGCGCTTCGGCCCGCACTTCAGCGGACTGTCGGTGCGCCTGTTGAAGGCCGCGGACGCCCTCTCATGGCTCCTCCCAAACCTCGGGGGGCCCAGTGCGCGATGCCGGCGACTGTATGCCGGCATCCTGAGGAGCATGGCCCTTTACGGTGCCCCCATCTGGGCGGATTCCCTTCTCAGGAGGGAGAATGCCGCTGCCATCCGATGGCCCCAAAGGGCCATAGCACAGCGGGTGGCCAGGGCTTATCGTTCGGTGAGCTTTTCGGCGGCGTGCGCTCTGGCTGGTACACCTCCCTGGGAGCTCGAGGCGTGGGTGCTCGCCAGAGTGTACGAGTGGACAGCGGGGCGCAGGGTGCTCGGGGAGCGCCCAGCTATGGAAGAACGGGAGGCCGTTCGGCGGGAGGCGAGGGCCGCAGTCGTCCAGCACTGGGCGGAGGACCTCGCTAACGCGACATTCGGCCACCGAACGCTGGACGCGCTTGGGCCAGTCTTGCAGGACTGGCTCGAGCGAAGGCACGGTTTCCTCTCGTTCCGTCTGGTGCAGGTGTTGTCCGGGCACGGCTGCTTCGGATCGTACCTGTACCGCATTGGAAGGGAGGGAACCCAATCGTGCCACGAATGCGGTGCGGCGGTGGACACGGCGCAGCACACACTTGAAGTGTGCCCGTCGTGGTCCGAGCCACGTCGCGACTTAGTTGCGGCGGTCGGGCGGGACCTCTCGCTTCCAAGCATAGTTAAAGCCATGTTGGAGGGCGAAGGGACGTGGGCGGCGGTCGCTTCCTTCTGCGAACACGTTATATCACAGAAGGAGGCGGCGGAGCGCACAAGGGAGGACGATCCTCTCGCGGCGCCGCTCCGCAGACGAAGAAGGGGCAGGAGAAGACGGTTGCATGACCGTCTTCACCCTCCCGGTGGTGATTAGCGGGCGACAGACGTGGGGGCGCTTCGCCCGCATTGCACTAATCACCACCATCACCGACGGGAATGGCCGAGCACTCATGGTCATTCCCTGGCCCCTCCCTGTGCGGAGGGGCGTGAAGGGCCTGCCGTAAAGGCGGGCAGTCGCCGGTGGAGGACTGGACGTAAAGGCTCTGCCAGTTTCCCAGTCCTCTGCCACTCGGGCGAAGCGGGAGTGCCGTGGGGTTTTAGCCGGTAAGAGTCCGGCATAACCCGTCGGCCTCCCCCAGCGGACGGGTATCCATGAGGATCTCCCCACGTAAAAAAAAAAAAAAAAAAAAGTTAGGTTAGGTTGGGGATCCCCCCACAGTGCTGGCTTCCTCGTAGCGTTCCCCGGGCAACGTCGCGCCTGACCACCGTAACGGAGTGGCAGGCCGGCGGCTAACGAGCACTGTGCTGTCGTAGCTTTTCTTGCGGTACCTACGACTTTGAGTTGCGTTCATAAATATGTCAGAGCCTTTGCGGGACGCCTCCGGGCGTTTCAATAAAAAAGGCCCTTCTCAGGGCCAACCTAAAGTCCCTTCCCAGGGCACACCAAAAGGCCCTTTTCAGGGCCAACCCGACGACGCTACTGCGTCGGAAGCTAGTCGCTCACCATCTGCGGCTAGCTCATTTAGAAGGCCAGACGAGGTGTTAGACTTTGAGTCTGATATCGAGTCCATGCGGGACGCGTCGGACGAGGGTTCGACGGTCGTAGAAGATGACCGTCAAGCGCGGAAGAGGGCCTACTTGCGGCAAGGGTCCGGGGTCTCCTCGGACTCGGTTAAAAGTAAGCAGAGACGGAAACTGAAGGCTAAAAAATCTAATCCAGCTGTCACCCACAATGTTGGCTTGGAGGACGCCCAACGCCAACTTAACTTGGCAAGACGGGTGCAGCTCCAACAGGATTTGGAGGAGCAGGTAGCCACCAAAGAGCAGCAGGCGCGTGCCGACAGGGCCAGGGCCGGGTATGGCGCGTCCAACGTCTTGTACGCGGACCACTCTCTTGCAGAGCTGGAGCGGATGGCAAAAGAGGACCAGGAGGAGATTATTGAAGTTGCCTCTAAGTCCTCCAACTTAAAGGGTACTTTCCAAAAGGCCCTGAAATGCCGGGCCGCAAGTATGCGCGGTATCGTTCGGGAGCTGGTGCAGCGCACGGCGACCGACGAGACGCAGCAACTGCAGGCGAAGGTAGATCGCCTGCAGGCGGAGGTCAGCCAGCTGCACAAAAAGCTGGCTGAAACCACGGCCCGGCCTGCTCAGGCCTCACAAAGACCGGTGTCTGAGGCCCCCCTCTCGAACCTTGAGCGCGGCGGACAAGACGCTGAGCAGGTCGGGGCCGTCGGCGGCTCCAGCACCGATGGAGCAGCCCCAGAACCCGAAGCCCTCTAAGGGCAAAGGCAAGGGGAAGAAAACTGCGGTCCCACCGGCTCCAACCACGAGCTCAGAAAGGGAGGTTGAGCCAGCTGCTACTCAAGCAGCCCCTCAAATCCCCCAGAGGGAGGATCCTCTTCTGCCTTCCACTACCCCGTCCAATCAGTCGTGGACGGAGGTGGTCGGGAGGCGGAAAAGAAAACCCAAAAATACGCCTTCGGTCGCCACCCCCATCACTGCCCCTCCCGGTCAGTCCAAAGTGACTGACAAGGGAAAGGGGAAGGGAAGGGGAAAAAAGTCGGCCCCCAAGCCCGCCACCGCTGCTGCCATAGCTAAAAGGGCCCCCGCCGGTGGGAGGAAACTAGTTCCTCCCAAAACCGCGGCTGTCGTGGTGACACTCACCCCGGAGGCCGCGGAGCGGGGCGAGACATACGAGTCCGTGCTGAAGCGGGCTCGTACCAACGCCGATCCCTCTCAATTGGGTATTGAGAGTGTTACGTGCCGCCGGACACAAACTGGGGCTCGAATTTTTGAGTTCCCGGGGGCACAAGGCAGCACCAAAGCGGACCTCTTCGCAACAAAGTTGCAAGAGGTAATCGCGGACGCGGCCAAGGTCACAAGACCTGTTAAGTCCGCGGCCTTGGAGGTGACCGATCTGGACGACTCGGTCACCAAAGAGGAGGTGGTGGAGGCGGTAGCTGCAGCGGGAGGCTGCAGTGTCGCAGCAGTACAGGGCCGGACCATTAGGCCTGGCCGCGGCGGCATGGGTGCCATTCGCCTTGAGTGCCCAGTCGCCGCGGCCAAGGCCGTCCTGGCTAAGGGACGACTGCTGGTAGGTTTCAGCTCGGCTGTGGTCCGGGCGCTTGAGGAGCAGCCCCTCCGCTGCTTCAAGTGCTTCGGGATCGGCCACACCCGGGCTCTTTGTCCGTCCGATACGGACAGGGCGAGCATGTGCTACCGGTGCGGGAATGAGGGGCACAAGGCCGCCTCTTGCAGAGCCGCCACGCCGCACTGCGCGGTGTGTGCCGCCAGTGGTCGCCCAGCGGACCACGTGATGAGTGGGAGGAAGTGCAAACCTCCCACAAAGAAGGGCAAAGCGCAGGCGCCAACTCGGTCTGCTGCTTCCATTGCAGCTCCAACTCCAGCGGCGGCCGACGAGGGGGGTGTGATGTCCGAATAAATGGAAGTCGTACATCGCATCCTCCAGACAAACACCAACCACTGCAAAGCGGCCCAGGACCTGCTGGTTCAGGTCATGGCCGAGTGGTTGGTGGACGTGGCGGTAGTCGCCGAGCCCTACTCAGTCCCTGGCCGCTGGCTGGGTGATAGGGACGGCTCGGTGGCACTAGTGGCGCGGTCTTCCACGGACTCCCCTCCCCTCTCGCTGTTAGAGAGGGGACCGGGATACGTGGCCGCCGCATGGGGAGACATAGTCTTGGTGGGGGTCTACTTCTCCCCAAACAGTCCCCTTTCGGACTTCGAGAACTATCTCGAAGTCCTTGCTGCAGTAGCCGGTAGGATGGCGCCGCGTCAGGTCTCCATACTGGGAGACTTTAATGCGAAGTCGGTGGTCTGGGGCAACCTGGCCACCGATGTTCAGGGACGCGCTGTCGAATTTTGGGCGGCGTCGAGCGGTTTGTCCCTTTTAAACAGAGGGACAGTTCACACGTGCGTGCGGCGGGAGGGAGGGTCAATAGTGGACCTCACTTTCGCCACCCCTGCTTTAGCCGCCCGCATCGTAGACTGGCGGGTGGAGCTGGTGGAGACTCTATCGGACCACAGATACGTGCGGTTCGATATCTCCACCCAGAGCCCCCAGGGGATGGCCCCCTCGGGACAATCCCCGTTCCAACGGTGGGCACTCACCCGCCTGGACCGGGAGGCGGCCAGAGAGTCAGCATTCATCCAAGACTGGTTCTCGCCCCCTGTCGATGGCCTGCACGTGGACGCCGCGGCAGCCCAACTGAGGGAGTCCCTGACCGAGGTGTGCAACTCCAGCATGCCTCGGTCTCACCGCCCGCCTCCTCGACGTGCCGTCTACTGGTGGTCTGAGGAGTTGGCCGGGCTCAGGGCCACCTGTGTGGCAGCCAGGAGGGCCTACACAAGGAGCCGACGACGGCACCCACGTGACCCGGCCAACGAAGACCGCCTCTACGAATCATACGTAGAGGTAAAGAGGGTGCTCAAGTCGGCAATGGGTGCCGCCCAGGATTCGGCGAGAGCCGAATTGCTGGAGGGTCTCGAAAACGACCCATATGGGAGACCGTACAAGGCGGCGCGTAACAAGCTGCGCCCCTGTGGTCCCCCATTAACTGAGACCCTTGAGCCGACATTGCTGGACGGGGTGGTGCAGTCCCTGTTTCCGTGCAGGGACAGCTTCGCCCCACCAGTAATGGACCCCCCACGAGGGGCAGCTCTGCCAGAAGAGGAGGTCCCTCCGGTCACGGAGGCGGAATTGGAAGCGGCGGCTCTCCGCTTGCGCGCCAAAAAGACGGCTCCCGGTCCGGACGGTGTCCCCGCAAGGGTGGTGGCCATCGCCACTACCCAAATGGAGAAAAGATTTCGGGACCTCTTTAGCGCGTGTTTCACGTCTGGGAGGTTCCCGAAACCTTGGAAGGAGGGCCAATTGTGCCTCCTTCGAAAGGAGGGGCGCCCGGCAGAATCCCCCTCGGCATACCGGCCCATCGTCCTGTTGGATGAGGTCGGTAAGATGTTCGAGGGGATCGTCGCCGCCCGCATAAACTACCACCTGCGGGTGGTTGGGCCGGACCTGTCGGATTCTCAGTTCGGTTTTCGGGCAGAGCGTTCGACAGTGGATGCCCTGACCCGGCTCAAGGGCCAGGTGAAGGAGGCCATGGAAACGGGGGATGGATTGTTGGCTGTGTCATTCGACATAGCCAACGCCTTCAACTCCATCCCCCACTCCACCATCTTAGAGGCACTCCGGTTCCATGGAGTGCCTCAATACCTGCGGGACCTCCTGGCAAGCTACTTGGAGGACCGGGCGGTCCTCCTTGTAGATAAGACTGGCCAACTACGGCGGTTTAGCGTCATGTCCGGCGTTCCACCAGGGTCGGTTTTAGGACCACTCCTCTGGAACGTCGTGTTTGATAGGCTCCTGCGGGGAACCCCCCTCCGTGGTACGAGTGTCATCTGCTATGCGGACGACACTCTCCTCACTGCCCGGGGAGCGACCTTCAGGGAGGCGGCCAACTTGGCCTCGGCGGGTGGAGCCTTGGTCGCAGGGAGGATCCGCCGCCTAGGGTTGAGGGTAGCGCTACACAAGACCGAGGCCGTGTTTTTCCATGGGCCTCGGCAGCGCACCCCGCCTGACGCCCATATCTTCGTGGAGGGCGTCAGGATCGGTGTGAGGGCCCAGATGAAATATCTGGGCCTTACTCTTGACAGCAGGTGGCGCTTCGGTCCGCACTTTAGCGGACTGTCCTCGCGTCTGTTGAAGGCCGCGGACGCCCTCTCGTGGCTCCTCCCGAACCTCGGGGGGCCCAGCGCGCGATGCCGGCGACTGTACGCCGGCATCCTTAGGAGTATGGCCCTTTACGGTGCCCCCATCTGGGCGGACACTCTCCTCAGGAGGGAGAACGCCGCTGCCATCCGATGGCCCCAAAGGGCCATTGCACAGCGGGTAGCTAGGGCCTACCGTTCTGTAAGTTTTTCGGCGGCGTGCGCTCTGGCTGGCACACCTCCCTGGGAACTCGAGGCCACGCCTCGCCAGAGTGTACGAGTGGACAGCAAGGCAGAGGGTGCTCGGGGAGCGCCCAGCTTTGGAAGAGCGGGAGGCCGTTCGGCGGGAGGCGAGGGCTGCAATAGTCCAGCACTGGGCGGAGGACCTTGCCACCGCGACATTCGGCAAGTTCGGTTCGTTTAGGTTAGGTTAGGTTTTTTTTTTTTTTTTTTGTCTGTTCCTCTGTTTTCCTCTGATATGTACCAGAGACTTTTACGTCAGAACATTTTTCTCTTTTTCCCCCTAATATTGTGGTCAGGGACTTTGTTTTCATTTTCTTTTTACATTCCCTTTTTTTTTTTTTTTTCTTGGTTTTCTTTCTTTCTTTTTTTTCCATTTTTACAGTTTCTGTTTTATCTTAACACTATTTATTACTTATATGTATGTCGGAGGGTCATTGAAAACGCGACCAATACCAGCTCGAGATAAGTTTACATAGTTACACTTTGTTTGGATCAAACGTCAGGTATTAGTACCTGGGTGAAACCGGTGGTGGCGTGACGATCGCTTGTACTCGTGAGACGATCGTTTGTGGTAGCAAAGATGATGTATTAACGGAAGGCTGTTTGTGCTGCCACACTGAGTTGAGAATTTATGAGATCTGTGGAGAAGCCAGATTAGCTGGACGTCAGTCTCGGAGCAGACACTTTTTGACGGAGCGTCGAGCAGAACACATGCAGTGGTGATCTGTGAGAAAAATGGACGTGTCACGCCATCGCTGTGATCACCGCGTTTGCATCCATTGTTATCCAAGGCATCCTGTACAATTTCGATTACCAAATGATCAAGACTATTGAAGAAGGACCTCTGTGATATAGCTGCATTGTTATTTCGACACCTACAACCGAAATAGTTAAGGAGTGAACCACGAGGCCATCCATAACCTAACCATCACCCTCTCCGTTGACATCAGAAGTTGGATAGTTCCCTGCGCTCGCAACAAGTGGACAACGACGGGAAAATGTGAAAATTGATGATGGAGCAGCGAAATAAAAACCACTGGCAACAATTCTTCGTGCTACAGAACCAGAACATGCTGCGATTGATTGAGGTTATGCAAGCACCATCGACTACATCTGCTGCAATCATATTGCCAGCATTCAACCGGAATATACCGGAAGCTAATCCACGTGCACGGCGCTCAACTGTCGATATCTCCCTTACGGAACGACCATTGGAATGAGGTGACAGCGTGGGCTGTGCTGGCAGCAGCGGAGATCCACGCAAGCGGCGCGTGCAGCTTCAGCGAAGTGCGTGATGTACGCGGAGCTACGAAAATCCGGTGAGTCGTACCCCTTTTGTTTTGATAGTGGAAGTAGTACGTACGTGGTACTAGTACTATTACCTAATCTGTGGTGGTACTGAGTGTTCACTCGTTAAAGAAAGTTTCGTGTATAGACTTTCGGGAGTGTGTTCAATACTAACGCACTATTGACTTTTGTAGGCAACTCTTAAGTTTACTGTACAGAACAAATATCGAGTGAGGGTAATATTGACGGGCATTGTTCAGAATGGTCATATCTTGTTATGCCAGACGAGTACGAACGATATTATGATCGATTCAGATATTTTAAATCTATGATTGACGGTATTCTTAAACGAGTCTGTCAATAACAAAACAGCTTTACTGTCGGTAAGGATGCGAATAGAGTAGTTAGTCCCTTACCCTTCTAGTAGTGATTGCATTAGCAGCTAAAATGATGCCTAGTGGAAAGTACTCTTTCACATGCTTTCGGATTTTTACTTGTGACACAACGTCGTGATTGAACGGAAGATTTTGAACGAGGACTCATTGTAAATATGACGATTCATTTAGCTAACTAGAGTTTCGGTTAAACAAACTTAAACCAGAATTGAAAGTATTGAAACCCCTTTAAGCTTTCATAATATTGAGACTGACATCTTTACATGGAGTGAAAAAGCCTTATTAGATTTCGTAGTATTGGGACTGATATTGTCATTGAGCATAGGCCAAAGTTGTTGCCTATTTTTAGTAGCTTTCGTGATGAATTTGTCGAGGGCATCCTTAATGCCCCGCTATCGTATAGACCCTATGTAGGTATATGAGTTTCGGGGACCCCAATAAAATAGTTTGTTTACCAATTGTAAAAAAAGAGAATAATAACAGGGTAGTATGCGGAGTGCAGTGGTGGACGTCTTACGGCTGATGTGATGATGATACAGGATTCATGGGCTGGAGGCTGCGAATGTCATAAGCCCCGAAGCTTTCCCTTTTTGACGGCCTTATCATGCTGGTAAAGAAAAAGGTTAGCATAGAACGCAAGTGTTGATAACCGTGAAAAAAAAAATGACAACATGCCTGAACGGAAATTGTTTCCTCTGATAGATTAGCACATCGATTGACTTCATATGTGGTCACTATTTCACCACGTCAGGCATAGCTAGTGGTTACATCAGGTGCATTCTTTACCTATTAAATCGAAATGACTGATTTTTTAACCTCTGTTCAAATACGTCCACGTGTCATTCGATCTACGTAATGCCCCCTTGTATTTGAACTTACGTTCATAAACGCTTTAGGCGCGTGGCAACGGTCAGGTGAATCTTAGTACGTTTAAACGTTGGTACTCTTAGTTAAGTGTCCTTTAAAATATGCTCACTTCCTTAGAGTATAGTAATGAGATTTCAATGTTACAAGTCCTTCCATGATGATCATTTGGCAGCAACCAAACTGTTGGGTTAACCGAGTTACGAGGTACAGCCTCCTGGAGTTGCTTCTAGGTACGAGTAAAGTAGCCTAACCTCTAAATGTCATGTTTGTCGATTACACACACAGGCTGTAATTTTATCTAAGTGAAGCACGACAACATACTAGTGATAATACGGAGAGTAACGCATCCTATTACAGGAGTTGTTAATCAGCTTGCTGCTGATGTGATAATAGACATGGGCCTCCCCCATGTTGGAGCGGTTTTACCAATTGTAAAAAAAAAATAAACGCTACACTTGGCGCTTAGTTTGGCGGTACAGTATAGGCGTGATGGACGGTGCTGCTCATCCTCAGTTTTTTTTGGTCACTTAGTCACTTCTAGTGGAGCCCTTGGGAAGAGATGGGTGGTGTATTGCTCTGAGGCAGCGCCACTGGCTGATTTCTAGACAAAAGCTTAGTTTCACAAGTTACCTAACTTTGTGTTGTTACAAATGGAGAAGCGTTACCTACCACTTTAGATATCAAATACCGTCAGTTATTGAGGACAGACTACGTTAAATGCCCGATAGTGACAGTATATTTGACTTGGACAGAATTGATGATGGAGAGACTGAACCTCGACCATCTACTAGTGCAGATTAAGGACTTTTGTACTTGACCGTGATTTTAACGTTCACTAGTTTGTATTTTGAACCTTAGACGTAAACAATTTTTCGCAACTGGATGCCAATAGCCTCAGCCATTCGTAGACGTAGGCGTAAAACACCGAGTTGATTTTCTCGTTGCTGTGCGGCCACAACTGTGTGTGGCGTGCGTTTGGCTCGCAGGCGTATCACCGGGGAGGTGATGTTGGCAATGACCAGAAAGAGGTGATGTTTGAGATCGCCGCATGGAAGCGATAGTGTGGTTGGACACCGGAGGGAGGTGGTCCAAGAGTCGCCAGGTAGGGTGACTGTGTTTTTGGGCGGACACCTGAGAGGTTGTCTGAGAGTCGCCAGGTTGGGTGACTGTTGTTTGTTTGGGCACCGGATGGAGGTGGCCCAGAGTTGCCAAGATGGGTGACTGTTGTGGTGATACAAAATAAGGAGCGTAACCAAACCAAGTTAGATCCTAAATACCGAGGGCCGTTCAGGGTCGTAGAGGTCTTAGAAGGTGACAGATACAAATTACAAGCTTTGAATTTGAGACGAAGTTACAAGTATGCCCATGACCGTTTACGTAGTATGTCCAAAGGTTATTTGCCTCCGGATGTTGACGATGAATCTGGTGCAGAGGCGTCTACCTTTCAATTTTAATTGTATTGACAGATCGTAACTCAATCAATTGTGTACAGTTGTAATTTTTTTCTTTATCGTTTATTTTTGTGTGTAGTACTGAAGTATTCCAACATGTTTCAGCGGTAAATGAAGAGTGCTGAATGGCGCTATATGTTTGCATGGATTGGCTGCTGCTTGTTTTGTCAGACTCGTTCTGTCATGATGTGTAGCAGGTACATTCGTGTTTTTGTAAAAAAGAAGTATCCCGTTTGCCGGCTGAAACTGTTGATGGTATTCCGTCGCCTGTACTGGCGATGATGGTATTCCGTCGCCTGTATTGGTGATGATGGTGTTCCATTGCCTGTATTGGTGATGATGGTGTTCCATTGCCTGGACTGGTGATGATGGTGTTCCACTGCCTAGATTGGTGGTGATGGTGTTCCGTCACCTGGACTGGTGATGATGACTGATTGGTATTCCGTCGCTTGGCGTTAGTGATGATGATTCTTTGTGGTGTCCCGCCACCCGGATGTGGTGATGTTTAGTTCCGGTGTTCCGTCGCTTGTGATTTGCGATGATGATTATGTTCCGTTCTATGTGCCCCTAAAAGTTGTAAATGGTTGTAAGGTTTCAAGCCTTGCAGCTGTGATTTACCTTGGAGACCTAAACTGATTTGAGATTGTTTGAGTTACGATGCTAATGCTGAGGTTCATTTAGTTTACGAGAGTGAAATTATTTTGGTTTATTTGAGGCTGTTAAAATGTGTTGTCACCATGATTTTAGTCTCGAATTAAAGCTTCACATTATTAGCGTTGCTTTTATTCCTTGAGCTGTGGACCTTCCTAATGAAGGTCAGGATTGGCTGAACGAAATGGAATCTACTGGCTACCCTTTTCTTTTTCAGGTTAGTCACCCGAGGACGTGTGACTCGCAGGATGGCCGTGTCGGAGGGTCATTGAAAACGCGACCAATACCAGCTCGAGATAAGTTTACATAGTTACACTTTGTTTGGATCAAACGTCAGGTATTAGTACCTGGGTGAAACCGGTGGTGGCGTGACGATCGCTTGTACTCGTGAGACGATCGTTTGTGGTAGCAAAGATGATGTATTAACGGAAGGCTGTTTGTGCTGCCACACTGAGTTGAGAATTTATGAGATCTGTGGAGAAGCCAGATTAGCTGGACGTCAGTCTCGGAGCAGACACTTTTTGACGGAGCGTCGAGCAGAACACATGCAGTGGTGATCTGTGAGAAAAATGGACGTGTCACGCCATCGCTGTGATCACCGCGTTTGCATCCATTGTTATCCAAGGCATCCTGTACAATTTCGATTACCAAATGATCAAGACTATTGAAGAAGGACCTCTGTGATATAGCTGCATTGTTATTTCGACACCTACAACCGAAATAGTTAAGGAGTGAACCACGAGGCCATCCATAACCTAACCATCACCCTCCCCCTTCGACATGTATATATTTACTTTAATTATATATACTCAAATATATATTAAGTAAATGGTGCAATGTCTATTTGTTTCTTAAAATTACTTTGCTAGCTATTTTTATGCAGAACTGTATAAATTTGTCTCTAGTTTCTTTACATGCTATTATGTCACTTATGCTATTTACATTTAATTCTGTATTTATTTCGTTTTCCAGGTTATATCTCAGGACACCGTGTTGAGGGCATTCTATTATTATGTGCAACACCGACTCCACTTGTTGTGGATCACATATACATGTCAACGGAGAGGGTGATGGTTAGGTTATGGATGGCCTCGTGGTTCACTCCTTAACTATTTCGGTTGTAGGTGTCGAAATAACAATGCAGCTATATCACAGAGGTCCTTCTTCAATAGTCTTGATCATTTGGTAATCGAAATTGTACAGGATGCCTTGGATAACAATGGATGCAAACGCGGTGATCACAGCGATGGCGTGACACGTCCATTTTTCTCACAGATCACCACTGCATGTGTTCTGCTCGACGCTCCGTCAAAAAGTGTCTGCTCCGAGACTGACGTCCAGCTAATCTGGCTTCTCCACAGATCTAATAAATTCTCAACTCAGTGTGGCAGCACAAACAGCCTTCCGTTAATACATCATCTTTGCTACCACAAACGATCGTCTCACGAGTACAAGCGATCGTCACGCCACCACCGGTTTCACCCAGGTACTAATACCTGACGTTTGATCCAAACAAAGTGTAACTATGTAAACTTATCTCGAGCTGGTATTGGTCGCGTTTTCAATGACCCTCCGACACGGCCATCCTGCGAGTCACACGTCCTCGGGTGACTAACCTGAAAAAGAAAAGGGTAGCCAGTAGATTCCATTTCGTTCGGCCAATCCTGACCTTCATTAGGAAGGTCCACAGCTCAAGGAATAAAAGCAACGCTAATAATGTGAAGCTTTAATTCGAGACTACAATCATGGTGACAACACATTTTAACAGCCTCAAAAAAACCAAAATAATTTCACTCTCGTAAACTAAATGAACCTCAGCATTAGCATCGTAACTCAAACAATCTCAAATCAGTTTAGGTCTCCAAGGTAAATCACAGCTGCAAGGCTTGAAACCTTACAACCATTTACAACTTTTAGGGGCACATAGAACGGAACATAATCATCATCGCAAATCACAAGCGACGGAACACCGGAACTAAACATCACCACATCCGGGTGGCGGGACACCACAAAGAATCATCATCACTAACGCCAAGCGACGGAATACCAATCAGTCATCATCACCAGTCCAGGCAATGGAACACCATCATCACCAATACAGGCAATGGAACACCATCATCACCAATACAGGCGACGGAATACCATCATCGCCAGTACAGGTGACGGAATACCATCAACAGTTTTAGCCGGCAAACGGGATACTTCTTTTTTACAAAAACACGAATGTACCTGCTACACATCATGACAGAACGAGTCTGACAAAACAAGCAGCAGCCAATTCATGCAAACATATAGCGCCATTCAGCACTCTTCATTTACCGCTGAAACATGTTGGAATACTTCAGTACTACACACAAAAATAAACGATAAAGAAAAAAAATACAACTGTACACAATTGATTGAGTTACGATCTGTCAATACAATTAACATTGAAAGGTAGACGCCTCTGCACCAGATTCATCGTCAACATCCGGAGGCAAATAACCTTTGGACATACTACGTAAACGGTCATGAGCATACTTGTAACTTCGTCTCAAATTCAAAGCTTGTAATTTGTATCTGTCACCTTCTAAGACCTCTACGACCCTGAACGGCCCTCGGTATTTGGGATCTAACTTGGTTTGGTTACGCTCCTTATTTTGTATCACCACAACAGTCACCCATCTTGGCAACTCTGGGCCACCTCCATCCGGTGCCCAAACAAACAACAGTCACCCGACCTGGCGACTCTCAGACACCTCCATCCGGTGCCCGCCCAAACACACAGTCACTCGACCTGGCGACTCTCAGACAACCTCTCAGGTGTCCGCCCAAAAACACAGTCACCCCTACCTGGCGACTCTTGGACCACCTCCCTCCGGTGTCCAACCACACTATCGCTTCCATGCGGCGATCTCAAACATCACCTCTTTCTGGTCATTGCCAACATCACCTCCCCGGTGATACGCCTGCGAGCCAAACGCACGCCACACACAGTTGTGGCCGCACAGCAACGAGAAAATAACTCGGTGTTTTACGCCTACGTCTACGAATGGCTGAGGCTATTGGCATCCAGTTGCGAAAAAATGTTTACGTCTAAGGTTCAAAATACAAACTAGTGAACGTTAAAATCACGGTCAAGTACAAAAGTCCTTACTCTGCACTAGTAGATGGTCGAGGTTCAGTCTCTCCATCATCAATTCTGTCCAAGTCAAATATACTGTCACTATCGGGCATTTAACGTAGTCTGTCCTCAATAACTGACGGTATTTGATATCTAAAGTGGTAGGTAACGCTTCTCCATTTGTAACAACACAAAGTTAGGTAACTTGTGAAACTAAGCTTTTGTCTAGAAATCAGCCAGTGGCGCTGCCTCAGAGCAATACACCACCCATCTCTTCCCAAGGGCTCCACTAGAAGTGACTAAGTGACCAAAAAAAACTGAGGATGAGCAGCACCGTCCATCACGCCTATACTGTACCGCCAAACTAACCGCCAAGTGTAGCGTTTTTTTTTTTTTTACAATTGGTAAAACCGCTCCAACATGGGGGAGGCCCATGTCTATTATCACATCAGCAGCAAGCTGATTAACAACTCCTGTAATAGGATGCGTTACTCTCCGTATTATCACTAGTATGTTGTCGTGCTTCACTTAGATAAAATTACAGCCTGTGTGTGTAATCGACAAACATGACATTTAGAGGTTAGGCTACTTTACTCGTACCTAGAAGCAACTCCAGGAGGCTGTACCTCGTAACTCGGTTAACCCAACAGTTTGGTTGCTGCCAAATGATCATCATGGAAGGACTTGTAACATTGAAATCTCATTACTATACTCTAAGGAAGTGAGCATATTTTAAAGGACACTTAACTAAGAGTACCAACGTTTAAACGTACTAAGATTCACCTGACCGTTGCCACGCGCCTAAAGCGTTTATGAACGTAAGTTCAAATACAAGGGGGCATTACGTAGATCGAATGACACGTGGACGTATTTGAACAGAGGTTAAAAAAATCAGTCATTTCGATTTAATAGGTAAAGAATGCACCTGATGTAACCACTAGCTATGCCTGACGTGGTGAAATAGTGACCACATATGAAGTCAATCGATGTGCTAATCTATCAGAGGAAACAATTTCTGTTCAGGCATGTTGTCATTTTTTTTTCACGGTTATCAACACTTGCGTTCTATGCTAACCTTTTTCTTTACCAGCATGATAAGGCCGTCAAAAAGGGAAAGCTTCGGGGCTTACGACATTCACAGCCTCCAGCCCATGAATCCTGTATCATCATCACATCAGCCGTAAGACGTCCACCACTGCACTCCGCATACTACCCTGTTATTATTCTCTTTTTTTACAATTGGTAAACAAACTATTTTATTGGGGTCCCCGAAACTCATATACCTACATAGGGTCTATACGATAGCGGGGCATTAAGGATGCCCTCGACAAATTCATCACGAAAGCTACTAAAAATAGGCAACAACTTTGGCCTATGCTCAATGACAATATCAGTCCCAATACTACGAAATCTAATAAGGCTTTTTCACTCCATGTAAAGATGTCAGTCTCAATATTATGAAAGCTTAAAGGGGTTTCAATACTTTCAATTCTGGTTTAAGTTTGTTTAACCGAAACTCTAGTTAGCTAAATGAATCGTCATATTTACAATGAGTCCTCGTTCAAAATCTTCCGTTCAATCACGACGTTGTGTCACAAGTAAAAATCCGAAAGCATGTGAAAGAGTACTTTCCACTAGGCATCATTTTAGCTGCTAATGCAATCACTACTAGAAGGGTAAGGGACTAACTACTCTATTCGCATCCTTACCGACAGTAAAGCTGTTTTGTTATTGACAGACTCGTTTAAGAATACCGTCAATCATAGATTTAAAATATCTGAATCGATCATAATATCGTTCGTACTCGTCTGGCATAACAAGATATGACCATTCTGAACAATGCCCGTCAATATTACCCTCACTCGATATTTGTTCTGTACAGTAAACTTAAGAGTTGCCTACAAAAGTCAATAGTGCGTTAGTATTGAACACACTCCCGAAAGTCTATACACGAAACTTTCTTTAACGAGTGAACACTCAGTACCACCACAGATTAGGTAATAGTACTAGTACCACGTACGTACTACTTCCACTATCAAAACAAAAGGGGTACGACTCACCGGATTTTCGTAGCTCCGCGTACATCACGCACTTCGCTGAAGCTGCACGCGCCGCTTGCGTGGATCTCCGCTGCTGCCAGCACAGCCCACGCTGTCACCTCATTCCAATGGTCGTTCCGTAAGGGAGATATCGACAGTTGAGCGCCGTGCACGTGGATTAGCTTCCGGTATATTCCGGTTGAATGCTGGCAATATGATTGCAGCAGATGTAGTCGATGGTGCTTGCATAACCTCAATCAATCGCAGCATGTTCTGGTTCTGTAGCACGAAGAATTGTTGCCAGTGGTTTTTATTTCGCTGCTCCATCATCAATTTTCACATTTTCCCGTCGTTGTCCACTTGTTGCGAGCGCAGGGAACTATCCAACTTCTGATGTCAACGGAGAGGGTGATGGTTAGGTTATGGATGGCCTCGTGGTTCACTCCTTAACTATTTCGGTTGTAGGTGTCGAAATAACAATGCAGCTATATCACAGAGGTCCTTCTTCAATAGTCTTGATCATTTGGTAATCGAAATTGTACAGGATGCCTTGGATAACAATGGATGCAAACGCGGTGATCACAGCGATGGCGTGACACGTCATTTTTCTCACAGATCACCACTGCATGTGTTCTGCTCGACGCTCCGTCAAAAAGTGTCTGCTCCGAGACTGACGTCCAGCTAATCTGGCTTCTCCACAGATCTCATAAATTCTCAACTCAGTGTGGCAGCACAAACAGCCTTCCGTTAATACATCATCTTTGCTACCACAAACGATCGTCTCACGAGTACAAGCGATCGTCACGCCACCACCGGTTTCACCCAGGTACTAATACCTGACGTTTGATCCAAACAAAGTGTAACTATGTAAACTTATCTCGAGCTGGTATTGGTCGCGTTTTCAATGACCCTCCGACATACACATTGGATTCTCTTTGCATTTAAATCTATTTAAATACTCCGAGAATCCGCCGTGCCCTGTCAATATTTGCGTCAAGACTGGGTTGATCTCTAGTTGCTTTATGAGTCGGTATGCCGACGTTGCGTTAGGGAAGAAGACTTTTGTGGTAGCTGCCGTTTCACCAGAACTATATCTCTGATCCCATTCGCGAAGAGTTTCTGTTCGTATCTGTCGCTTCACGAATGAGATGGGTATTCTGTCGTAGTCTGGTTTCGTCTTTTTATTTAAAGCAGCGCTTTTGGCAAGTTCGTCCGCGCGTTCGTTTCCTGCCATCCCCAAGTGAGCTTTAATCCAAAAGAATTTAACTGTTTTATTTCTCTGTTGTAATGCTGTTACATTTTGCCTTATTTTTACAGTGATGGGATGGCAAGTAGTTTGATTTACAATCGACTCTAGGGCTGACCTTGAGTCGCTGTATATGCCGTACGATGAGCCAGTGCCGCGGAGAGCCTCCTGTGTTGCCTCATATAGGGCCAGAAGTTCGGCCTGGTAGACCGTACAGGACGGATCCAGCAAGAGTTTTCGAGATTTTGTTTCTGCGCCTTCTCTCCAGATGGATAGGGCTGCTCCGACTTTACTCTGAATCTTGCTGCCGTCCGTGTAGATCTCTACTTCCAGGTGTCTGTTTTCTGCCAGATCGTCTGCGTTCGCCAGGCATTTGAATTCCAATTTCACTTCTTCCGCTGGGTGCTGCATTTCAGTATAGGCAACTTGTTCCTCTATAATTTGGTCTGTCTCTATTTCCCGGAGCTTGCCCTTCTTATTTTCAAATAAGCGGGCTGCTTCTTGTATACGCAGGTCTAGAGGAAGAAATCCAGCAAGCAACAAGGCTGAGTTGAGCGACACCGTTCTATATGATTTGCAGATCTTCTGCGCAAAGCCCCTCTGCACGACATTGAGCTGCTTTCTAATCCCTAACTTTTTTGTTGCTGGTGCCCAAGCACTTGCTGCATACATGATTGTGGGTTCGACCACTGCCACATATATCGTCCTGACTATCTCCGGGTTTAATCCCCAATGGATTTTTGCTGCTTTTGATAGCTGTTTGTACAATCCTAAAGCCTTTCGGCAGACGTTGACTGTGTGGCTGTTAAAAGTTAGTTTGCGGTCAATAATTAGGCCCAGGATTTTAATTTCATCTGACAGGCCGATGCTGGTCCCCCCCATAGACAGAAGTGGTGAGTCATACTTCAATTTATTGGTAAGAAGCATCGCTTTAGTTTTTTGCGGAGCAAAATTAAGCTTGTTTTGAGCTCCCCACTCCTGAACATGCGCGAGAGCAGCATCGGCCCGTCTTGTGATGTCAGCCGTGGATTTCCCGGAGAAAATCAGGACAACATCATCTGCAAATGCTTGACAGTAGTCGCCTCTGTTTTCAAGTCGCTTGAGCAGTGGATCCAACAACAGATTCCAGAATGTTGGTCCCCCCACAGATCCCTGTATACATCCCTTGGTGGTTTCTTTGCAGTACTCAGCTCCAGCGTATCGGACTCGGACCTTCCTGTCTTTAAAATAGCTATCAATGAGCCTTCTAAGGTTTACTGGACAGCCAGTTTCTGCCAGTCTGCATCTGATGGCCGGCCACCAGGCATTATCAAAGGCTCCCTCTATGTCCAATGATATCAGTATAATTACATTTTTCTTTTTTAGTTCTGTTTTAATGTGTTGCATCATGTCATAGAGGGAGTCTTCCGTGCTTCTTTGCGGCATAAAGCCATATTGTCGATGACTCATTGTGGGGAGGATATGCCATTTTAGTCGCCTTACAACCATTTTTTCAAATATCTTGCTCATTACGGCGAGTAGGCCAATCGGTCTGTACGATTTGGGCTGTGCATAGTCGTCTTTACCAGGTTTTCGTAGGACCACTACTACTGCTTCCTTCCATCTGTTTGGAAAATAAGCGAGACTGAGGCATTTGTTGGCGATTGCCAGGAAGGTCTCGGGACTTGCATCGATAGATGCTTTGCATATGTCTGCCGTTAGCCCGTCAGGTCCGGGTGCCTTCTTTGGGTTGAAGCTCGACACTGCCCACTCAAGCTCTTGAATGGTAAATGGCGGATCACATGATTCATCATGCTTCGGCTCATTTACTTGCGCAGCCATCTCTCTGGTCTTTTTGTGGTATGCGGTGTCTTCTGTTGCTTCGTCCGTAGGGTAGAATGTTTCAGCAAGAAGTCTTGCCGAAGAAATCCCTTCCAGAGGTTCTCCGTTCCTGACGAGTGGTATGTCTTCTTTCCTAGCAGTTGTGCGTCCTATCACTCTATATATGCTGTCCCACATACTCTCTCGGTCCTGTTTCCCACAAAACTCTTTCCAGCTGGTTGTTTGTGCCTAACTCGCCTCCTGTTGATATTTTTCCTTGGCTTGCAGATACTGCTGCACCACCCACTCTTTTCTTATTTGTGCGGCGCAGGAAATCCGGCGCTTCTTGACGTTGGCATCGTGTTTGAGCTTGGCGAGCTCTTTGTTCCACCAGGGCAGTTGAATCTTTGACCTACTTTTTGATTTTGGAAAACATTCTTCACAGGTTGCTTTAATTTTATGTGTGTATTGACTTAATAGCTCTTCTAGTTCATCTGCATCTTTACATTTCTCTATTTCTTTTATACTAATGTTTTCTTCTTCAAATTTTTGTTTTAGCTTTTCACAGAATCCCTCCCAGTTGGCATTTTGGTCTTGTATACTCTTGTCGTTCTTTGTATTTCTATTTCTTTTGGTTTTTCAAGAAGCAAGTCAAAAACAATCGCATTGTGGTCGGAGCTCGTCAAGCTCGAATCGACTACCCATTCGTCTATATTTCCATACAGATTGGTGGTGCAGACAGTTATATCCACGTGTCTTTGGAAAGTTTTTCCCCCTCTGATCGTGTCGAAAGTTGGCGCCAGACCTTGATTAAGAATGTGTAGCTCGAGTTCCTCCAGGGCTCCCGCCAGTACTTCACCTCTATTATCGACCTTTGTGCTCCCCCACCATGTATTCCATGCGTTGCTGTCACCGCCGATTATGACCTTCTGCGTTCCAATATTCCCCATTATCTTTCTCAATCTTTCAATGTCCGGTTCTATAGGTGCGTTACCTTCAAGGTACATCGACACCAGTCCAATGTATGATTCACCTGTTCTTATTTTGGTTACGACAATGTTTTCGGTTGTTAATGTTGGGCACTGGATGATGTCTATGCTTTCGTCAAAGACTGCGATGGCTGCCTTGTTGACAGCTTCCGTTTTTCGATCACATTGCAGCGTCCTGACTTAGGTTAGGTTAGGTTAGGTTAGGTTAGGTTAGGTTCCCGTGTGGAGTTGTTGGTCTCCCATCGGGCGCGTCCCCCGGGTGGTGGATAGGGGAATGCCCTCCAGATATGGAGGGTACCGGATATTCCGGCGCGAACCAAAACCAACTGGGCGTGGGCGTGCCTTTAGTCCTTTTTAGGGACACGGTCAAGGAAGGGGTGTCTCTCTGCGTGTCCCTCTGACCAGCAGAGGGCACAGTAGATGAGACCAGGAGGTGACTGACCTGAGGGTTCAGTGTGGTAGGGCGACGGTTCCGTTAGTTTTATGACTTCCGGATGGGCTCTGGCCACCGTCGGCCGACTCGTAATCCTGACCCATAGGTATCAGGGGCGAGGGCCGCCGTCTCTAAGATGGGGGCTGCGAGGAAGAAAACCTCTTTAAAAATTACCCAAATCCTAAGCTTTGGCGTTCGGTGAGGGGATGCATGGCTGGGGGGAGCCCAACCATTAGAGCGTCAACGAAGCTGTGGATCAGCACAACAAAGCTGTGGATCAGCAAATATGGGTGATTGCAATAGTAATAAACTACCCCAGGAGGGTACCGGCTTAGTAGTCGGAGAATCCCTTGACTGTTTGGCTCTCCCCGGGGTTACTACCTCGGGAAGAGCTAAAGAGTCGCGCCCCACTTCGTATTCTGGGGGGGGCAACAGTCGCCAGATAGATGTAGGAAGAGAGAGAGGAAAAGAAAACTTAATAGAAGAGCGACGCGTGCTTTCAGTGGTTCTGAAACGCGTCGATGCTAACAGGAGTGATGACAACGTGTCATTAATATCTGAAGATGGTGGAAAGAGTGGCACGGCTAACTCGAGCGGATTCAAACCACATAGACCGAAAAATCGTTTCTGGAACGGGTCTCCTTTCAACAAGTCCACCTCGGATGAAGAATTGGCCAGACAGAATGGTACAGAGTCCAATATGGAGATGGGTTGGGATGACATACGTGCTCTATACCGAAAGAGACCCCACACTGATGATGATCTATCGGGCTCTGATGAGCATAAAAGTATCACTGGTACTAGTACTGACTATGCTAAAAGGGGAAAGGGTAAAGGCAAAGTGAAGAGCCGAGTAAGGAGCCGGAGTACTTGTATGGCCATAGAGGACAAACAGGCAATTAATGATGCCAAAAGAGAAGCAAACCGGCTCCAAGCTGAGGAAAAAGTTGCCAGTTTGGCATGTGCAATCCAGTCCCGAGGTTCTAATATGTCAATCGCATCGAATGTCGAACGTGAAGGAGAGCAGGCTGTCCTGGCAACTGATTTGAGGAACCAGGTGGCTGATAGCCTAGCGGTGATAGACACGGTTGCCACTAAATCAGGCAACCTAAAGGGCACCTTCACAAAGGCTCTGAAGGAGGCAACTGCTACTATCGCCAAAACAGTGGAAGTTCTAGTCGGTCGCACCGCTTCCGACGAGACTGCTCGCCTGCGCGCAGATAACGCACGCTTGCAGTCAGAGCTGTCAGAGCTTCGCCGAGAACTTGCTCTTTTGAGAGCTGATGTCGAGCGCGCTCGGGTGGAGCCACCGGCTTCACAATCTTCTGTGGCATGTACAGTGAACCAGAGGTCTGACGAAGAGGAATTTCGTGCATCTATCATATCCCAAATAGGATTCATGATGGATGCAAAGTTACAGGGACTAGAAGGCCGCTTGCTCCCAGAAAAGAGATCACGACCTCCTCTGCGAGCGGAAGGCTCCTTTGATGCTTTGAGTCCGGCGGAGAATGAAAAATCTCCTAAGAGAAACGAAAAGAGTAAGACGCCTACACAGGTGCCTCCTCTTCAAGCGCGCATTTCACAAACTGCCTCTATAGATACCTCGGTAGAGAGCGAAATTGCTCCTAAGAGAGCTACCTTAAAAGGAAAGGGACGTGGCAAAACGTCTACGCCAAAACCTGTACCTCCCCGTACTGGTACTGTACAGCTGCAGACGTTACCACTTTCAGCGACTGACACTAATTGGTCTACTGTTGTGCGTCGAGGTAAGAAAACTCGCGGAGCGTCAGTACCTTCACAACAACAACTGACGTCCTCAACAATAGCTGGACCCTCCATTGCGGAGCGAAGGCAGCCATCGAAATTGCGCTCTCCCACTTCTTCCGCCGTAGTTATCACTCTGCAGCCAGAGGCGGTGGAGCGTGGTGTAACTTATGCAAAAGTTTTAAGCGAGGCTAAAACCAAAATCAAATTACAAGATCTTGGGATAGGTGCACTTCGCTTCCGCCGCTCTGCTGTGGGAGCAAGTGTACTAGAAGTGCCGGGAGCTGCCAGTGGCGAAAAAGCGGACTCACTGGCTGCCAAACTCCGAGAAGCCTTAAACTCGGAGGAAGTGCGCGTGTCTAGACCGCTTAAGAGCGCAGAACTGCGTATCTCCGAACTAGACGATTCAGTCACTAGTGAGGAAATTGCTGCCGCGGTGGCTCAGAGTGGTGGATGTCCACTGGAAGCCGTGAAAGTGGGGCCCATTCGCCAGACTTCTATGGAATCAAGGACTGTATGGGTGCGGTGCCCTGTGGCGGCCGCTAAAAAAGTGATGAAGGATCGCTTAATGGTAGGTTGGGTGTCAGCCAAGGTCAGCCTACTGGCATCGAGGCCTCTGCAGTGCTACCGCTGCCACCAAATAGGGCACGTCAAGATCAACTGCCCCTCCGAGTCCGACCGAAGCAGTGAATGCTACCGCTGTGGTGTTCCCGGTCACCATGCGCGCTCTTGCTCAGCACCGCCGCGTTGTCCATTGTGTGCAGAGGCTAAAAATCCATCATCGCACACTATTGGTAGCAGGGCCTGCCCACAGACCAAGACCGCCAAAGCGAAGAGCCAAAAGACGACCGCTAAGAGCCCAGTCGCCACAGCCTCCCCTGCGGCAAACGCCGTCTCTGTAACCGGGGAAGTGGAGGTGTTGATGGAAACCTAAATAGTATGGCCCATCACTTCCTCCAAGCGAACGTAAACCACTGCGCTGGCGCGCAAGACATATTCCTGCAAACTATGGCAGAGTGGACGATCACAGTGGCTGTTGTTGCGGAGCCCTATTTCATCCCAGCTCGGGACAACTGGATTGGTGATGTGGCGGGCTTAGTGGCCATCGTTACATCGGGCACGGCAGAGGCACCACCACTTGCCCTTCTTCGAAGAGGAAGGGGCTACGTTGCTGTTCGGTGGGGTGAAACAGTGCTTGTTGGGATGTACTTCTCCCCAAACAAAACCCTCGCTGAGTTCGAGGACTTTTTGAGTGAGGTGGAAACAATGATAGGCCAAGTTCGGACTCAATCAATGATCGTAGCGGGAGATTTCAATGCTAAGTCATCGGCATGGGGCTCACCAGTAACGGATGCGCGAGGAAATGTTCTAGAGGAATGGGCGGCGACCATTGGCCTCTCGGTTGTTAATCGGGGGTCAATCAGCACCTGTGTTCGTCAGCAGGGTGAATCTCTTGTGGACGTCACGTTTGCATCCCCCGGCATTACTCATCTTATCCGGGACTGGAGGGTTCTTGAAAATGTGGAGACATTGTCGGATCATCGTTATATTCGGTTTAATGTCGCCACATCACTGAATACAACAGGCACTGGCCAAATCAGGGGGGACTTTCGTATCTCCCCTCGTTGGGCCCTCAAGAAGATGGACAGGGACGCCCTGATAGAAGCATCTATTGTCCAGGCGTGGCAGGCACCACCGGAACAGGTGGAGGTCGAGGCAGAAGCATCTTGGTTCCGTGAATGCATGGTACAGGTATGCGATGCATCGATGCCTCGAATGGGGCCCCAACCACCAAAAACCAAGGTATACTGGTGGAACTCTGATATTGCTGGGCTGCGTGCAACCTGCATAGTGGAGAGACGCCAATATGTGCGTCAACGCAGAAGACGGCCGCGAGACGAGACTAGAGAGGCACAATTATACTCCGTCTACAGAAGCGCTAAACAGGCTCTTCAGCTGGCCATAGTAAAGGCAAAAACCAGGGCCAGAGAAGAGTTGCTGGAGACCCTGAATCAAGATCCATGGGGGCGCCCATACCGAATGATTCGGGGCAAACTCCGGCCTTGGACGCCCCCACTTTCGCAGGGTCTCGAGCCTTCCTTCTTGCGGAGAGTTGTTACAACTCTGTTCCCGAACAGAGCTGAACACAGACCTCCACCTATGACACAGACAACGGTGGACACTGCCGTGGATGAAGAGAGTCAAATGGTGTCCGACGGAGAAATGAGGGTGGCTGTTTTGCGACTCCGAGCGAAAAACGTTGCCCCAGGACCTGATGGTGTGCCTGGACGTGCTTTGGTACTGGCCCTGGAAAACCTGGGTCCCAGACTAGTGGGAATCTTCGATGCCTGCTTTGAACAAGGTCTGTATCCCCGGCAGTGGAAAAGTGGTCGTCTCGTTCTACTAAGAAAGGAGGGCCGTCCTGCAGAGTCTCCCTCCGCGTACCGCCCCATCGTGCTGCTTGACGAAGTAGGCAAGCTCTTTGAGCGCATTATTGCCTCTCGCCTCGTCAAGCACATGTACAGAGTGGGTCCTGACCTAGCTGATAGCCAGTTTGGCTTTCGTGTTGGCAGGTCAACGATTCACGCAATCATGCGGGTCAAAAACTTGGCGGAGGAAGCAGTATCCCGGGGCAAGGTTGTATTGGCAGTGTCACTTGACATCGCCAACGCTTTCAACAGCCTTCCCTGGAGTTGTATTAGAGAGGCCCTTGTGTACCATAGGGTTCCCCTCTACCTCCGCAGGATAATAACAGCTTACCTCTCTGAGCGGTACGTGGAGTGTCCCGGTAGAGACGAGTGGATGAGACATGAGATGACTTGCGGTGTTCCGCAGGGGTCGGTTCTTGGCCCTCTACTGTGGAACGTCGGCTATGACTGGGTTTTGCGGGGTGAAAACCTACGAGGCATTGAGGTGACGTGCTACGCTGACGACACGTTGGTGACAGCCTGTGCCAAAACCTACCGGGATTGCGCTGTGTTGGCTACAGCAGGTGTAGCCCAAGTGGTCGCCCGTATAAGGCGCCTGGGTCTGGAGGTGGCCCTGAATAAATCCGAGGCTCTGTATTTTCACGGACCCCGGAATGCGCCGCCTGCAGATTCCAATATTGTGGTGGGAGGAATCCAAATCAGCGTCGGGTCGACGATGAAATACTTAGGACTCGTTCTCGACAGCCGGTGGGGTTTTGAGGCGCACTTTCTCACCCTAGTGCCAAAATTGGTGAGAGCTGCGGGTGCTCTCAGTGGCCTACTGCCGAACCTGGGTGGGCCGAAAATTGCGTGCCGACGATTGTATGCTAGGATCGTGCGTTCGATGGCCCTGTATGGTGCCCCAGTGTGGGCCAGCGCTCTGAAAAGCCGAACAGTCACCCTCTTGCGTAAACCGCAAAGGGTGATGGCGATCAGACTGATACGGGGTTATCGGACGATCTCGTACGATGCGGCGTGCGTATTGGCAGGATCTCTCCCATGGGACTTGGAGGCGTCAATCCTCGCGTCAATACACCTTTGGCGCGAGGATGAAAATGCCCGAGGCCAAATGCCAGCGCAAAGAGAAGTGGAGGGGCGGAGGCTGGAACTACGAACAGCGATGGTCCTCAAGTGGAAAGCGCGATTGGTGCAGTGCACATATGGTGCTAGCACCACTGAAGCGGTAAGACCGGTCCTTGAGGACTGGGTGGATAGACGAAAAGGCGTTCTCACATTTCGCATGACGCAGGTCTTGTCAGGGCATGGATGCTTCGGCAAGTACCTGCATCGGATCGCCGGAAGAGAATCAACGCCACAATGTCACCACTGTGATGGTTGCCCGGAGGACACAGCTCAGCATACGCTGGAGATATGCTCCGCCTGGGATGAACAGCGCCAGGAACTCGTTGCTGTATTGGGGAGTGACCTCTCACTGTCGGCCGTCATCCGAAATATGGTCGAAAGTGAGAGGTCATGGAAAGCTGTACTCTCCTTCTGCGAGAACGTCATTTCAATGAAGGAGACGGCGGAGCGGGAGAGGGAGATTGATTCTGCCTCTCACCCAATCCGCCGACGGAGAGCCGGGGTCCGGCGGAGGAACATCCGTTCACTCCACCCTCCCACTTGATGGGGCCCACGGGCGGTTAAACGGGGGCGTGACCACCGTATAATGGGCCTCATGAGAAGGCGCACGTGGTGTTCCCATGTGCCTTCCTGCGATGGACTTGCAGGGTGAACCCTCCTGTAGAGATTGGCCAGCCGAAATTCGGCTGGCCGCCGCCGTCGGGGCCACGGTTGAATGCTTCGGTGACCCCGCGACCCCGGCATATGGCGACGCGAAGGAACACCCCGGTGGTTTTAGTGGGTATACCGACAGGTCATGCGTCGGGGAGTCCCACACACCTCCGCGTGCCGTCCCCGCGGCGCGCGTAGAGACGGTGCGTAACGCATTTCCCCGGGTAAAAAAAAAAAAAAAAAAAAAAGGTTAGGTTAGGTTAGGTTAGGTTAGGTTGGGATCCACGCAAATGGAGGAAAGGTTTCGGGAACTCTTCAGCGCGTGTTTCACGTCTGGGAGGTTCCCAAAACCATGGAAGGAGGGCCAATTGTGCCTTCTCCGAAAGGAGGGGCACCCGTCGGGTTCCCCCTCGGCATACCGGCCCATCGTCCTGCTCGATGAGGTCGGTAAGATGCTTGAGTGGATCATTGCCACCCGCCTGAACATCCACCTGCGGGGGGTTGGACCGGACCTGTCGGACGCCCAGTTTGGTTTTCGGGCTGGTCGCTCGACGGTAGATGCCCTGACCCGGCTCAAGGGCCAGGTGAAGGAGGCCGTGGAAACGGGGGACGGATTGTTGGCTGTGTCATTCGATATAGCCAACGCCTTTAACTCCGTCCCCCACTCCACCATACTTGAGGCACTCCGTTTCCACGGAGTGCCTCAATACTTGCGGGACCTCCTGGCCAGCTACTTGGAGGACCGGGCGGTCCTCGTTGTAGATAAAACTGGCCGACTACGGCGGTTCGGCGTCGGGGCCGGTGTTCCACAGGGGTCGGTCCTAGGACCGCTCCTCTGGAACATCGGATTCGATTGGCTCCTGCGGGGAACCCTCCTCCGTGGCACGAGTGTCATCTGCTATGCGGATGACACTCTCCTCACTGCCCGGGGAGCGACCTTCAGAGAGGCGGCCAACTTGGCCTCGGCGGGTGGAGCCTTGGTCGCAGGGAGGATCCGCCGCCTAGGGTTGAGGGTGGCGCTACACAAGACCGAGGCCGTGTTTTTCCATGGGCCTCGGCAGCGCACCCCGCCTGACGCCCATATCTTCGTGGAGGGCGTCAGGATTTTTGTGAAGGCCCAGATGAAATATCTGGGCCTTACTCTTGACAGCAGGTGGCGCTTCGGCCCGCACTTCAGCGGACTGTCGGTGCGCCTGTTGAAGGCCGCGGACGCCCTCTCATGGCTCCTCCCAAACCTCGGGGGGCCCAGTGCGCGATGCCGGCGACTGTATGCCGGCATCCTGAGGAGCATGGCCCTTTACGGTGCCCCCATCTGGGCGGATTCCCTTCTCAGGAGGGAGAATGCCGCTGCCATCCGATGGCCCCAAAGGGCCATAGCACAGCGGGTGGCCAGGGCTTATCGTTCGGTGAGCTTTTCGGCGGCGTGCGCTCTGGCTGGTACACCTCCCTGGGAGCTCGAGGCGTGGGTGCTCGCCAGAGTGTACGAGTGGACAGCGGGGCGCAGGGTGCTCGGGGAGCGCCCAGCTATGGAAGAACGGGAGGCCGTTCGGCGGGAGGCGAGGGCCGCAATCGTCCAGCACTGGGCGGAGGACCTCGCTAACGCGACATTTGGCCGCCGAACGCTGGACGCGCTTGGACCAGTCTTGCAGGACTGGCTCGAGCGAAGGCACGGTTTCCTCTCGTTCCGTCTGGTGCAGGTGTTGTCCGGGCACGGCTGCTTCGGATCGTACCTGTACCGCATTGGAAGGGAGGGAACCCAATCGTGCCACGAATGCGGTGCGGCGGTGGACACGGCGCAGCACACACTTGAAGTGTGCCCGTCGTGGTCCGAGCCACGTCGCGACTTAGTTGCGGCGGTCGGGCGGGACCTCTCGCTTCCAAGCATAGTTAAAGCCATGTTGGAGGGCGAAGGGACATGGGCGGCGGTCGCCTCCTTCTGCGAACACGTTATATCACAGAAGGAGGCGGCGGAGCGCACACGGGAGGACGATCCTCTCGCGGCGCCGCTCCGCAGACGAAGAAGGGGCAGGAGAAGACGGTTGCATGACCGTCTTCACCCTCCCGGTGGTGATTAGCGGGCGACAGACGTGGGGGCGCTTCGCCCGCATTGCACTAATCACCACCATCACCGACGGGAATGACCGAGCACTCATGGTCATTCCCTGGCCCCTCCCTGTGCGGAGGGGCGTGAAGGGCCTGCCGTAAAGGCGGGCAGTCGCCGGTGGAGGACTGGACGTAAAGGCTCTGCCAGTTTCCCAGTCCTCTGCCACTCGGGCGAAGCGGGAGTGCCGTGGGGTTTTAGCCGGTAAAAGTCCGGCATAACCCGTCGGCCTCCCCCAGCGGACGGGTATCCATGAGGATTTCCCCACGTAAAAAAAAAAAAGGTTAGGTTGGGATGCAAGTCGGGTTCCTCCTCGTGTGCCAAACTGCTGCTTGTCCCTTTGGATACGTCTGGAGGGAACAGCAGCATCTTTTGGCCGGTGCATCCTGGGCGCTTGTCAATTATATCTCCTTGTGGGATATAATTGACTCGCGGCGAATACCCGACAAGCGGGAGGTATGCGTGTTCTGAGTTAAGTCACAGACACGCATACGGGCGCACGCCTCGCTCTACTTTTAGAGTGCTGGCGTAGCGTGGAAGTATACCGTAATCCTTCGGGGGCGGGGGCCTTGCCTTAAATGGCCGGGCTGCGAGGAGACAACCTCTATAAAAAATATTGCGGGCGAGGAGACAACCTCGTTAAAAAACATTGCGGGCCGTGAGAGGAGGGTTTTGCCCTCAGCTCACGGAAAAGGTGGGACTGCGGCGGAGGAGGAGTGTCGGTATTGCGATGCGCCGCTCTCCCTATCCTCCGCAGCCGAGCGGGGTTGAGGGTTGAGGAGTTGGAGGCAGGACCGTGGAGGGAGAGGAGTGTTGGTATTACGATGCGCCTCTCTCCCTGCCCTCCGCGGTCCTGCCTGGGCCTGCCGAAAGGTGGGCAGTCGCCGGTGGGGGACTGGAAGTAAAGGCTCTGCCGGTTTCCCAGTCCTCTTCCACTCAGGCGAAGCGGGAGTGCCGTGGGGTTTTAGCCGGTAAGAGTCCGGCATAACCCGTTGGCCTCCTCCAGCGGACGGGTATCCATGAGGATTTCCCCACGTAAAAAAAAAAAAAAAAAAAAAAAGGTTAGGTTAGGTTAGGTTAGGTTATTTTTTTTTTTTTTTTTTCACTACACCTCCAACATGATTGGAGTCTTTTTCTAGCTGGGTTTCTCTTTCATACTAGTTCACGCATCTATGCTTCTCGTACTTTCATTCTTCATACTTTATCTTTCTTTCATTCATCATCTTTTGTTCCTTTTATGGGTGGGATTCCCATCTATTCGTTTCCCTATTCTATTTGTTTGTTGCTACTTTTTATTACTTTACTTACTTCCTTACTATTTCCTTTACTATTTCCTTTTCTTTAATCTTTTCTTTCTTTAATCTTTTCTTTCTTTAATCTTTTGGGTATTTGTAAATAACTCGACAATTTTTCTTTATTACACAACGAGATTCTTTTTAACAGCGGATTTGTCCATTACATCTATTTATTATATCTATTTCTTATTTTAGCTCTTTTATTTCTTAATACTACTATACATTTATGACTATTTTAGCATACATCAATATGTTAACTAGCCATTTTTCTTTATCTAACAATTTTTCTTATTTACCTTAATTACTATCTTTTTTATATATTCTATAAATAATTCACTGTACTTTTTACATTTTATTAAGGACTGTAGGTTCTCCGGCTCAATCTTATAACCCGTTCTTATTTCTAACTCTTGTCTGTCTCTGCCATATATGGGACATTCCAGCAGTAAGTGTGGGACCGTTTCGTTTACACTTGGATCGCAGATGCACGATGGGTCCTCCTTGCACTTGAAGCGAGTCAGGTACTCCGAGAACCCACCGTGCCCCGTTAATGCTTGGGTCAGCTCCTTGGTAATCTTAAGCCTTCGCACCGTCCCATGAGCCTCGATAGCATCCGGGAAGAACAATTTCGTGATGGACGCAGTTTGTCCATCACGGTACCTCCGGTTCCACTCGCCAAGCGTCTCCATTCGGATCATTCGCTTGACAAATGAAATCGGGCACTTGTCATAGTCCGGCGCACGTTTTAGCTTCAAAGCGGCCTCTTTTGCAAGATAGTCGGCCCTCTCGTTGCCCTCCAACCCTGCGTGAGATTTTATCCAGAACAAGGAGACGCTCTTGTTCTGGAACTTACTCTTGCGGATGGCATCTCTCGTTTCTACAGCAAGGGGGTGGAGGGCTTCGGTATTCACAACTGTTTGGAGGGCCGCCATTGAGTCGCTGTATATTGCGTATGTATTTTCTCTTCGCCGGATCACTTCCCTCATGGCTTCGCACATGGCAAGGAGCTCGGCCTGGTAGACTGTACAATAGGATGGCAGAGCAAGCTTGAGGGCTTTGATCTCGTACTCACTATTCCAAATAGATAGAGCGGCTCCGACTTTGCCCTCAATCTTGCTGCCATCCGTAAAAATGCGAACGTCGTAGTCGCTATGCATCCTGTAGTCTTCTTCGTCCACTAGGTATCCAAGCTCCACACCCCTACGTTCCGCCGGATGAGGAGCCTCAAGTGCCGATGCCATTCGCTCGATCTCTCCGCCCCCAAGTGCTGGATGGGGTACCCCCTTTTTGGCCTCATATAGCGAGGCCACCTCACGGACTCGGAGGTCAAGTGGGAGTATCCCAGCCAGCACCAGCGCCGCATTCAATGAGACCGTGCGATAGGCTCGACACAGTTTCTGCGCGAAACTCCGCTGAACAGTGTTCAGGCTCTTCTGCACACCAAGTTTCCGCACTGCAGGCGCCCACGCGCTTGCCGCATACAGAACCACAGGTTCCACTACCGCTGTGTAGATGGAGCGTATTACTTCGGGATGGAGGCCCCAACTTATCCTGGCAGCTCTGGAGAGCTGCTGGTACACTCGTACCGCTTTAGTGCAGACTTTAGCGACGTGGTGGTTAAACGTCATCCCGCTGTCGATGGTAAGCCCCAACAGTTTTATCTCTTTTGAGATAGCGATGTCTATACCGCCCATGCTCAGACGTGGGGTGCCATGTTTTAGCTTGCGCGTTATTAGCATGGCATTAGTTTTATGCGGTGCAAACTTTAGCTTGTTCATGACACCCCACGTCCGAACATACTCGAGAGCAACATTGGCTCGTTCCTGTATTTCAGTGACCGTGTCACCATCGAACAGCAGGACAACGTCGTCAGCAAAAGCCTGACACCGATGGTTCCTTTCTTGTAGGCCTTTAAGCAGGGGGTCCAGGAGGAGGTTCCATAATATAGGGCCGCCAATCGATCCCTGGACACACCCTTTTTCCGTTTTGGCCCTGTGCTCCGCGCCTGCATACCTCAACTTCACCACCCTTTCGCTCATATAACTCTCCATGACCCCACTCAAGTTCACTGGACAGTTTTCCTCAGCCAGTCGTACTTTTATTGCCGGCCACCATGCATTGTCGAAGGCTCCCTCTATATCCAAGGAGACAAGTAGGACAATTTTCTTTTTATTTAATTTGTCCTGTATATACTGTATCAGATTATAGAGGGAGTCCTCGGTGCTTTTTTGGGGCATAAAGCCGTACTGGCTGGTGCTCATGCTGGGTAGTAAGTGATACTTGAGTCGGGCCACTACCATCTTCTCATAAATTTTTCCTAACACAGGCAATAGACCAATTGGCCGGTGAGATTTCGGGGTGTTGTAGTTGTCTCTCCCAGGTTTACGGAGCACAATCACCGTCGCTTCCTTCCATTGTCGAGGGAAATAGCAGAGGGCCAGGCATTTGTTTAATAGGCCCAAAAACAGTTCTGGGTCATTCGCGATAAGATGACCACATATGTCCGCAGTTAGCCCGTCTGAACCCGGAGCTTTTTTGGGATTGAAGGATTTTACGGCTCTGTTGAGCTCGTCAAGTGTAAAAGGAGGGTCACGAAGTTCAACTTCGTTCCCAACCTTTATTTCTTCCGCTCTCTTCCGTATCCTTTTATGTTCTTCGTGGTCATCCTCCGTCCGATCCTCTGGGTAAAATGTATCAGCTAGATATTTTGCCGAGCTTTCTGCGTCCAAGGTCCTGCCCTCTCTAATCATTGGCGGATCCTCCTCCCTCTTTTCCGCTCTTTTCATCACTCGGTAAATCCCCTCCCACACTCCCTCCGTGTCTTGTTTTTCACAGAAACTCTTCCAGCTGTTGACCTGTGCTTTGACTGCTTCCGACTCATACTGTTTCTTCTGTTTTAGGTACGCCTCAACAACCCTTGCTTTCCGGACTGGCGCTGCACATCGGATCCTTCTCTTTTTAGTGGCGACTTCTTTCTTCATGCGAGCAAGTTCATCGGACCACCACGGCAAGGTTAGCTTCTCCACTTTTTTCTTTTTGGGCATTGATTTTGTGCACGCTTCTATTGTGGCTGTGGTTATTTTTTCTACTATTTGATCTATTTCTTTTTTGTGGCAGATGTTTTCTATTTCAGTTAATGTGATGTTGTGATTTTGTTTTATTTGGCCCAGCTTTTCATGAAATTGGCTCCAATCAGCTTTATTGGTGTTAAACGTCCTTGTGGTTCTATTTGTTACCGGTGCCGTGGATTTTTTGAGTTCTATACTAAACTCTATGCCGTTGTGGTCCGACCCTGTTAAGTCCTCCAGTACTCTCCACTTCTCCGTTAATACGAGCATATCCGATGTGCAGACCGTTATATCTACACAGCTGGTGTAGTGCTGTTGCCCTCTTATGACGTCAAAGGTTGGAGTTGTACCCTTGTTCAGTATTTGCAGCCCAAGCTGGTCAAGAGCTCCCAACATCTCATCTCCCCTAGCATCCGTCTCCTTACTACCCCACCAGATGTTCCAGGCGTTTGTATCTCCCCCCATTATTATCCTGTCAGGTCCCATCTTGCTTTCCACCTTTTTGAGAACCTCCAAATACGGTTGCAGTGGTTGGTTTGGCTCGAAGTAGAACGAGACTAGCGTGATCTTCCAGGCACTGGTCTGGATCCCCACCACGACGATGTTTTCCGTGGTGAGTTCTGGGTACTGTGTTACTGCTAGAGTTGGATCAAAAACAGCAATGGCCGCTTTTACAGTCCCTTCTCCGTGACCAGTGCTCTGGAATACTCTCGCTCCTCGAAAACCGTTCATCTTTTTGGCCCCACCTACATAGGGCTCCTGCATTAGCGCTACGGCTGCCTTGCGCTTTATAGCTTCGATCATCAGCTCGTTTGTGGCTAATTTTTTCCTCTGGAGGTTTGCCTGCAACACCTTGTATCCTTTAAATTCCACCTGGGCGCCTTTAGCAGTAGGCTACGGATGCTCGGGCCAATCTATCCCACTTTTTCCGAACCTGGCACTCTTGGCTAAAAGCGTTGTGGTCGCTTCTTTCCATCTTTGCTTTTATGCAGTTTCGACATTCCGATGGTTCACCTGCCAGCCACCCGGAACACTCAGCTCTAAGGTGTGGGCCTCCGCAGTGGCTGCAGAGGTCGGCCGGTTCTTTGCAGAATCGGCGGCCGTGACCATATCCCAGACAACGTGTACACTGTACGAGTGGCGACTGGTCCTCCACATAAATTAGCTGCAAGTCAATGCGCACCTTGCCCAGTGCCAGGATTCGGTTCCATATTACAGGGGAGGTGGTGAGGACTACATTATTGGTAAGGGGATTTCTTGATTTTCTTTTATACTTTACAGCCATTCTGTCTTCCTCGCCGTCGAGTCCTTGAGTAATGGTTTTATTTTGACTTCTCAATGCTTTCAGTAGATCCTCGTCCGTGTGACTACAGAGGACCCCTTTTAAGACTATCATTGGATCCTTATTTCTCATTTCCTCGACGACAAGGTGTTCTCCTGAATTTTCCAACCGTTCTCTCACTAAGTTCCTTTCTTCCTTGGTCTTACATCCCATTATTATTTTTCTATCTTTTGCTTTTCTTACTTTCTCAATCTCTATCCAGCCTTCTTTCGCATTTACCGCTTTCCTTATTTTTTCCATGACCTCTTCACTTGTTTCCTGGTCGTCTGCAGAGGTAACCACGATCGAGTGTAGCGCTGTTCTTTGAGGGATTTGTTTCTTTAGCGGATCTGCTGCTACTACACTCGCATAAGAGGCTTTTTCCATGGTTTCCCTCTGTTTTTCGATGGCGTTTTTTAGTTCCACATTTACTTGTGAAACGGTTTCGATAGTATTTCTTTGTACCTCAAGAGTCTCTTTTAGTTCTACCATCATTTTGCCATTTTCCTTAATTAGCTTTGTCTGCTCTTCTATTTTGCCTACTAACATGATATTGTGGTCTGTGTTGACCAAAAATGTAGAGTCGGTGATAACTTCCGTCTCTACATTTTCGTTCACCAGCTTTTCCTCCCTGCTCATTTGCCTTTTGCTTTCCGCTTCGGCATCCTTCACTAACTGGTAAAGGCGGTCAATAGCCTCTGTAACTGCGTTTTTTATTTCAGTTTTAATGTTTCTCGAAGCGTTTATATTTAGCTTGGCCTTTACCACGCAGGCCTTTGCTTCCGCCGTTCGGTCTGCAAAAGACTGCATGGCTGGCGGCGTGACCCTAGCGGGAGTAATTTTGCTATCGTGTGACAGCGTGCGTCTTTTGGTAGTGTTTGCAGTACCAGCCTGCTTTGTCCTTACTGTGTTGGGTGAGATGGATGCAGATTTTGCTGTCCCAACAGCTGCTGTTTGATTTTCCCAACCGTCAATACTTTTTCTGACGTTGCCGCTTACGCTAGGGGCCTCCCCGGTCTTGGAGGGTGGCGGAACACCTTCATTTGGTTTTGATGGTGTTCTGTATCCAAACATTCTTGTTAGGGATTTGCGTCCAAGTTAATGATAGAGTATAAATTGTAAACGCGAAATTATTTAAATGACAGGAAATAGAAAGAAGAAAGAGTCAAGAAAGAGTCACAGAAACCCTGCAGTCAATAGAAACGTAAAATATAATATTTAAATCTGTCTAATGCTTATATAACTAGTGAATGTCAATTTGCGGTGAAACTTAAAAATATTCAAAGTAGAGTCAGAAACTCTGTCAATTTTTAATCAGTATCCTTAAAATGTACACAAAATTTTTACAATATTTAGGTTTGGGTTAAGTCAAAGATTTTTTAAAGAGACAAAAACAAGATAATAAAAAATTTCTCTACATAGAGTAGAGGTAGAGTCAAGTATATGAACAATTTATATAGTCCCTACAAGTACCTTGTAAAAGAAAAAAGAATGGTCTAAATCGGACCAGTAGTTACTGAGATAACTTAAGTTTTATATTTTAAAGATGGCGTCCAATATGGCCGCCACAAATTTAGATGGCCCTGGAAGACGTATTTTTTGACGTACGGAGCTGCGGTTTTTTCCAGGGTACTCAGCTCGGCACCGCTCGTCTCCCCACAGTAGAAATTTTGCTGTTCAAGATTTTGACTCTATGTAGAGTTTTAAGACGTTCACAGCATGGGTAGAGCAGAGACAATGCCGGTACCGAAAACCCCGTCTTAATCCGTTCAAAATTGGCAGACTAATAGATGTTTTAATAATTCCAAGATGGCGGCCAAAATGGCGGCCAAAATTAAAAATGCCTGTATCTCCGTTGTTTTTAACTGAAAAATCTCGAGTTTGGGCTCGTTAGAAAGGATTTGATAAGCTCTACAGTTACGTTAGAAATTCAAAATTTTTGGAACATCTCCTTATTAGATAAAAGCAAAAAAACACAAAATAATTTACAGAAATTGAAATAAAAATATTAAAACTAAAACTTAAAAATCTAGAAAAAATATAGGTATGTACAACTTATTTAACTTAAAATTTCTGCATTTAAATTTTTTGACAGGGGTTAATATTTGTATAACCACGTGGCAACCCTTAAAATTATAAAATTTATATTTAAAAAACTATCTAGCAGAAAATTATGAAATTTTTGTCCTATAAACTACTACTTATTGACTATGGAAAAATGTAATAAAAAATGGGTGTCGCCGATCTTGTTTGTCAAATAAAAATTTTTGAAATTTTGAGATTTACAAAAAAGTCAATAAAAAACAAACCGCTTGGAAAATTTTTGCGGTCTAAACGGCGAAGTGTCTTGTTCAGCTGCCCGAGAAAAACCACATCTCCAAAAGCAGCCGCACGCCTCTGGATCTTCGACCACGTGCCACGTGGTTTTTGGTGTTTTTGGTTGTAGCTCCGCCCCCTTTTGCAGCAAAAATCCAAAACTTGGCGAAAATGTAGAACTTAACAGCGCCGATATTTTAGCTTCATAAAACATGTAGGTCACAGCGGTTAATAAGGCGCCGCACGCGGTGAAAGTTTTAAAATTTTTAAAAATGACACTTTTTTCTTAATAAAAAATTTCCCGGAAAATCCTCGGAAAAACTTTTTGCACCATTAGATACCTTGTTACATTCCACGTGTAACGGTTTATCGCACGTCACTGTCACTTTTAGAAAACCAATTTTTCGGAATTTTTAAAGAAAATTTTGGCCGCGGAGCAGCCTTAGCCGTGTCCGTTCTGCGCGGGGGGTGGCGCGCGACTGGGTTAGGTTAGGTTAGGTTAGGTTAGGTTAGGTTAGGTTAGGTTAGGTTTTTTTTTTTTTTTTTATACTTCTACCTCCAACATTATCGGAGCCTATGTTCGCTAAGTTACTCTTTCATACTAGTTCTCGCTTTTATTCCTCTCGCACTTCCATTCCGCATACTGTATCTTTCTGGCATACATCTCTTTCTTTCTGTTTCGGGTGGGAGTCCCGTCTAATTTAATAGGCTTATTACTTTTTATATTTCTCCTTTCGCATATTCGGGGTAAATAAAGGTGCTCAACACATGGGGTAAATAAATGTACGACAACCGGGGTAAATAAATGTACGTCGACAAAGTTTAAATTGCTTTCGATTTTGCCGTTTTTTCTTTTTGTTGTTGTTACACATAATCCTATTTTAACATTACTTAAACTTAAAAATCTATATATGTATTTATCCTTATATTCTATACTTATCTCTAATATTCTAAATGATATTGAGATAGCATTTTTTCTTAACTCTAGGTATATATAATCTACAATTTTTTCTATGCATATCTGTAATATTCTGCATGATATTAAGTATGCATATTTTCTTGGACACTTTTTTATTTGTTTTATAACATTGTAACAAATTCTAATGTCTAAAAAGACACCTTCACGATACGTTTGTCTCTCCCAGAGAACTACTGGACACAGATCACAATCCAGCCCCATGCCCGAGACCCCAGCGGCCCACCTTGCAAGCAAAGGGTCCTCCTCGCTGCCGTCCCATCCTGCGTTAGTCCTGGTCCAGTACAAAGCAACAGTTTTGTCCTGGCGAGATAAAGGTTTGTTTGTATCTCTGACTGCTACGGCTAGGATGTGGATGGAGTTTGATTTCCTGACCTTCAGGAGTGCTGCCGGTGAGTTACTGAGGGCCCCAAGATAGGGGGTTGCTACCAGCTGACATGAAAAATCGGCTATAGTAAGGTCGCCCAAGATGCCCTTAGCAATAGGCTACGGACATCCGGGCTAACCCATCCCATTTCAATCGTATTGGGCAGCTGGAGCTAAAAGCATTGTGATCCGTGTGCTCCAGTTTGGCTTTGACACAATTTCTGCATGAGGGTGGGTCGCCAGTAAGTCGGTCAGCGCACTCCGCACTGAGGTGAGGGCCGCAGCAGTGGCTGCATAAGTCAGCCGGCTCCTTACAGAACCGCCTGCCGTGCCCGTACCCCAGGCAGCGAGTGCACTGGACCAAGGGGGACTGGTCCTTGGCGATGATACGCTGGAGGTCAATATGGACGAACCCTGCCTCTGTAACCCTTCGCCAGATGGTCGGCGAGGCGCTTACCACAATGTGGCAGGCGTGGGGGTTCCTGGCCTTCTTCCTATATTTGACCTCCAGGCGATCATCCGCTGTGTCGAGGTCGTGAAAAACACCCCGGTTTTGGTTCCTCAGGGCTTTTATGACGTCATCGTCGGTGTTGATTTGTAAGACGTCCCTGAGGATAACCAACGGGTCTTTGTTCCTCACTTCCTCGACACTTAGGGCCGTCCCGTCTCTTTCAAGCTTCTCGATGACTTTTCTCCTTTCTTCCTTTGTTTGAAAGCCCATCACAATCTTTCTGTCCTTGGCCTTCCTTACTCGCTCCACCTTGACCCAACCCTCTTTTGCATTAACCACCTGCCTTACCTTGTCCAGCACCTCCTCCCCAGTCTCCATCTCGTCCTTCGAGGTTACGACAATGGAGTGGAATGTATTAGGCAGCGACTTCTCAGAAGCGGCTACACTGGCATAGCTCCTTACCTGCTCCATCGTCGTCCTCTGGCTCTCCAGGGAGTCCTTAAGTGCCTCCATCATTTTGGTGTTGTCCATAAGCAACCTTGAGTGCTCCTCGAGACGGACTATCAGTTTGGGATCAGAGTTGACCATGAAGGTGGTGTCGGTCGCAGTTGCTTCCGGCTCCACCTCCACCGTCCCCTCCTTCTCACTTCCCAAACCTGAGGCCCCTCCGACCTTTTCCACCCCCGGCGTTATGGAGGCCCTCTCCGCCTCCTTTACCAGTTGGTAGAGCCGGTCTAGGACCTCGATGATGGTGTTTTTAATTTCCGTTTTGATATTTCGAGAAGCACTCAAGTTCAGCTTCCCGGTTACCAAGCATGCCCTAGCCTCAGCCGTACGGGTCTCGTACGTCTTGACCTTACCATCAGGGGAGGCTCTACTTTTGTCAGTCGGTCTGTCCTGAGTCTGCGTTTGGCGAGGCTTGGTGGCGCTAATCTTCTTGGTGGCACCAGTCGAGTCGGAGTACGACGCCTCCCACTCGTTGATGCTGCGCCTTACGCTGTTGTTTTTTGCACCGAGTTTGGCAGGTGATTTTTTGGCGTCGGCACCGGTTGCTCCCTGGGGAGTCCTGACAGTATACATGTCGGAGGTATGCGTCTAAAAACTATAACAAAATAAAATAAAATATAAAGCAAAACAAAAATAATTTAAAATTTTTTTTGACTCTACCTAGAGTCACTATTTGGTGACCTATATAGTTTAGAAATTAACGGTCAATATACTTAAAAACTAACACAAAATATTACACAATAAAAAGAATTTAATTTTAGGTAGAGTCGTTAGAGTAGGGGCCCAATAAGACCTGGTCAGTTTTATAGAGTCAACAATATCACTTAATTAACTTAAAGTAAATGCAAAATACGATAACAAAACATAGACAATAATAATTAAAGAAAGTGAATTAGGACCCAAAATTGAATAATATTAGGTAGAGTCAATAGTAATGTGGGCCCAATAAGACCAGTCTGGTTAAAGAATAAACAATAATTTGTCCAAATACAAAGTAAAACACGAAAAATAAAAATTTGAAAAGAAGTAGAGAGAACTCTACAATTGGGGGTAGGGGGGGGGGTGACTCTACAAAAATGAATAGCCCCTTATGTCCCAATATCAAGGGAAAAAACCGCGATGTGATGCGACCCACGGTAACCAAGTTATTAAGGTTTTAAAATTTCAAGATGGCGTCCAATATGGCCGCCGTCAAAATTAAAATTTGGTTTGTAAGGTCAAAAATGGTCGTAGAAAGACGGGAAAAAGGGCTACAATATAGTTACGTTGGGGACTACAATATTAGCTGTCAAAAGAGAGGGGTATAAAATGGACTCTACCTAGAGTTTTTATTATATCTTCAGGTAGAGCTGTCACAAATGATGTATTTACAAAAAACCGCGTCCTTCTACGATCAAATTTAGCGAAGTTATGAGCAAAAATAATATCCAATATGGCGTCCAAGATGGCGGACAGAATTTCTAACTTTGGTCCCCGTGGGCCGAATGTGGTCGTGTTTGGTATTGGCAGATCGGGCTCAAAAAGAGCTATTCAATGAGCACAATATCAAAACAAAATCTTAAAAACCTGATTTTTAAAACACAAATAACATTTAAAAATTTACAAAATACACGACAAAAATCAAAATAAAGATAAAAGATTACTTTTTTATGCTAAGATACCCTACGATAATGTAATAATAATTTAATAAAGTGATTTGATAATTCTAGTTGCTTTCCTTCTGGTAGCACGTGTTGGCCCCAAAATTTCAAAAATTTATAACTCAAAATTTTTTAACATTAATGTGCCAAAATTTTTTAAACAATAAATCTACTCAACATGTACGTTTTTTAGAAGAAATAAAAATATGGGGTCATCACTGCTGAAACGGAGATAAAAATTTTCGAAAAAACCAAAATATTTTAAAATGACATAACTAAAAAACTACTTAACTTAATTGAAAAATCCAAAGGTGGTGTTGTTTGCTCAACTGCCCAAACGTTTTCCAGAAGTCAGAAGTAGCGGCACGCCTCTCCTTCTATGACCACGTTGCCACGTGGTTTGCAGTCTTTTAGGTGTAGCTCGTCCAATTTTGAAGATAAAAATCCAAAACTTCGCAGAAATGCGGGTCTTCACTGCGCCTTAATTTTGATGTCGAAAAATGTATATGTCACTGATCTTAAACAGGCAGCGTTCACACTTGAAGTTTGAAAATTTTTGAAAAATGCACTTTTTTGAAAATATCGGCTCCAGTTTTTACGTCCGATTCAAATTTTTTGCACAAAAAGATGCAGCACTCAAAGACGCTTACAACGGTGTATCACACGTCACTGTAGCGTAGAAAAATCCAATTTTTTCGAATTTTTAAAGAAAATTTTGGCCGCGGAACAGCGTTGGCAGCGACCGTTCTGCGCGGGGGGTGGCGCGCGACTGGTTAGGTTAGGTTAGGTTAGGTTAGGTTAGGTTAGGTTTTTTTTTTTTTTTTTTTTTCTCACACCTCCAACGTGGTCGGAGTCTGTTTTTTCTATTTATTCTAATCTTCACTTTCATTCTAGTTCTATCATTTATTCCTCTCGTACTTTTATGCTTCATACTTTATCTTTCTTTCTTACTTCTCTTTCTTACTATAACGGGTGGGATGCCCGACTACTCTGTAGATCTATTAGTGGTGGTTTCTATTTTATTTCTTTAATTTCATTACAAGGGGTAATAAGTACACATTTACTTCACACTTTTTTCTTTACAATTTTTTTTCTTATTCTATTGTATTTTATCTTCTTAATTAATATATTCTATAACTATTTTCTTATTCTATGTTGATAGATTAATATCTTCAAGATATTACTTCAGCATAGCTTACTCTACTTGTTTTTACATATCGTTTTCCTAACTATATTTTTACAATAATTTAAAAAAGTTTCTCTTTTTTTACCTGACATTATTTGGTCTATGTTGTCAATCGTTAAGTTGGTGTTTAACAGTTGTTCTGTGTTGTACTTCTCGTGTGAATAAAGAGGGCACTCCAGGATTAGGTGGGGAACGGTTTCCTTGACGTCTGGGTCGCAGGTGCACGATGGGCTCTCCTTGCACCCAAAGCGGTTTAGGTACTCTGAGAACCCACCGTGCCCAGTCATCAGTTGGGTTATTATATTTGTGAGCTCAATGTTCCTTACTATAGCGTACGCCGCCACCGCATCGGGGAAAAATATCTTAGTTACGCTTCCTGTTGCACTGTTTTTGTACCTTTGGTTCCATTCGTCAAGCGAAGCTATACGAATACTTCGCCTGACGAATGAGACCGGGCACAAATCATAATCTGGCTTACGTTTGGACCCCAGGGCGGCCTCTTTGGCGAGATGATCTGCCCGTTCATTCCCTTCAAGCCCTACATGGGCTTTAATCCAGAACAGGTTTGTTTGTTTATTCTGTTGTGCTGCTGTTTTCAGGTTTTTTCGCGCTTCCACTGCCAAAGGGTGAAGGGAATTGGTGTTGATGACTGTTTGTAATGCCGCCGTGGAGTCACTGTAGATGCCGCAGCTTGTGGCTCTGTGTTTTAAAATCTCCCGCGTCGCTCTACATATGGCCAAGAGTTCTGCCTGGTAGACGGTGCTGTATGACGGCAGAGCAAGCTTGAGGGCCTTAAACTCGGCTGCTCTATCCCACATGGATAGTGCCGCTCCGACTCGGCCCTCAATCTTGCTGCCGTCAGTATAAATTTTTAGTTCGAAGTTGTCATGTGAATCCAGCTCGTCCTGGTCTACCAGACTTACGAACTCCAGGCCCATATGTTCCGCGGGGTGCGGGGATTCCAGAGCTGAAGCCGGTCGCTCGATCTCCCTGTCCCGCAATCCCGGCCAGGGTACACCCCTCCTGGCCTCATAAAGTGAGGCTGCCTCACGTATACGTAAGTCGAGGGGGAGCAACCCAGCCAGGACGAGTGCCGAGTTCAGGGAGACTGTTCTATAAGCTTTAGATATTTTTTGTGCATAACCCCTTTGGACTGCGTTGAGGAGTTTAATTACTCCCAGTTTAGATGCAGCTTGTACCCATGCGCTGGCGGCGTACGTGATAATAGGTTCTGCTGTACTGGTGTAAATAATCCTTATTATCTCGGGATTTAGGCCCCAACTGACTTTCGCTGCTTTGGCGAGTTGATTTTGGACAGCTATGGCCTTTTTGCAAACATTAGCAACATGGCTATTAAAGGTAAGTTTGCTGTCGATTGTCAGGCCTAGTAATTTGATTTCATTAGTCATGCGAATGCCGACCCCCCCCCATGCTGATTTGTGGTGTGTCGTATTTTAGCTTCTTGGTCAGTAACATTGCGTTGGTCTTATGTGCGGCAAATTTGAGCTTATTTTTGACACCCCACTCCTCAACATGTCTGAGGGTAGCATTCGCACGACTTTGAATGTCCCCAGCAGTGTCCCCATCGAACACGAGGACCACGTCATCGGCGAAAGCCTGACAGTAGTCCCCTCTTTGTTCCAGATCTTTCAGCAGGGGGTCGAGAAGAAGGTTCCACAGAATTGGCCCGGCTATGGAGCCTTGCACGCAGCCTTTTTCTGTGGCGGTGGTCGCCTCTTCACCACCATATCTTACCCGAACCCTCCTGTCTGTCAGGTAATTATCAAAGACCCTTCTAAGGTTGATCGGGCATCCTTCCTCCGCCAGTCTCAATCTAATCGCGGGCCACCAGGCGTTATCGAAGGCTCCCTCTATATCCAAAGAAACCAGAGTGATCAATTTTTTCTGATTTAGTTTAGTGCGGATGTACTGCATTAGGATATAGAGGGAGTCCTCGGTACTCCTTTGGGGCATAAAACCGAATTGACGTGTACTTATTTTGGGTAGGAGATGGTACTTGAGTCTGGTGACCAGCATCTTTTCATAAATTTTTCCAAGGACTGGCAAGAGACCGATTGGCCGGTAGGATTTGGGTGTTGTGTAGGTATCCTTCCCAGGTTTTTTCAATACCGCAACAATGGCCTCCCTCCATATCCTTGGAAAATATTGGTGCTCCAGACATTTGTTTATTAGTTCGAGGAAGAGCTGAGGGTCATCGACTATGGCATTTCGGCATATGTCCGCCGTAAAGCCTTCCACGCCAGGGGCCTTTTTGGGGTTGAAGGTCTCCAACACATTTTTCAGCTCGATTATGGTAAACGGTGGGTCACACTGTTCAAAGTGGTTCCCGTCGTTCACCCTATCAGCTCGTTTTCTGACCTGGTGGTGGTAAGTATGGTCAGTGTTCTCCAGATCTTTAGGATAAAAGGTGTCTGCCAACAACCGAGCCGATTCTCTCATCCCCAATACCTTGCCTTCATTCTCAAGTGGTAGGTCCTCCTCCCTCTTTTTCGTTCTTGAGAGGAATCTGTAAATACCGTCCCAAACGGTTTCCCTGTCTTGCTTTGTGCAGAACGCCTTCCAGCTCTCCGTTTGGGCCTTCATCACCTTAGTCTCGTAGGCTTCTTTTTGTCTGAGATAGTCTTCGACGACCATTGCTCTGCGGATGGGTGCAGCGCATCTGATCCTGCGACGCTTTGTGGCGACTTCCCTCTTCATCGTTGCGAGTTCATCAGACCACCACGGGATGGTAAGTATTTCTGTATTTTTCTTTTTAGGTATTGCGTGGTCGCAGGCTTTGGTGACTATCTCAGTGAAGAGGACAGCTGCTTCTTCGGCCTGATCTTTACCGTTTATTTGACCTATTTTAGTACTTGTGAGCTGGTGTTCAGCCTTAAACTCCTGGAGTTTTTCGTGGAAGAGACACCAGTTGGCCTTCTTTGTGTTGTAGAGCCTTGTAGTTCGCTCTATGCTGGTACCTTTAGATTTTTGGAGTCTGATTTGGAAGGTTATTGAATTGTGATCTGAGCTTATTAGTGTTTCGTCAGTTCTCCAGTTGTCGATCAGGCCAAGAATGTCCGCTGAGCAGGCTGTGATGTCCACGAAGCTCGAGTATCTTTTGCCACCACGAATGGTGTCAAAAGTTGGTACGTCTCCGGTGTTCAAAATGTGAAGGCCCATTTCGTGCATCGTGCCCGCCATTTCATCCCCCCTATGGTCTATATGATTACTCCCCCACCATGTACTTTTTGCGTTAGCATCTCCACCTATGAGTATATTTTTGACCTTGAGTGTATGCTCTATTTTTCTGAGATGGTCGAGATAACCCTCTATGGGCTGGTCTGGCTCGAAGTAGAAGGAGACAATCGCGACCTTCCAGGCACTGGTTTTGACTTCGACCACTGCGATGTTGCTGGTGGTCAGCTCCGGATGCTGTACGACATCTATGTCTCGATCGAATATGGCAATGACCGCTTTCGTTACAGTGTCGCCAGTGCTCTGGAAGATTCTCACCCCGCTTTAACCCCTCATACTCTTTGCCCCGCCCACATAGGGTTCTTGGAAGAGTGCTATAGCGATTTTGCGTTTACTGGCTTCCATTAGAGCCTCATAGGTTGCCAGCTTCTTGCGTTGCAGGTTTGCCTGCATTACATGGTAGGGGAGTTGCATGCCTTGTGCGCCTTTAGCAATAGGCTATAGAGGCCCTTGCTATCCTATCCCATTTGGCTCTCACGGGGCAGTCTTGGCTGAAAGCATTGTGTTCTGCACGTTCAGGTTCCATCTCGGCTTTTAGGCAGTTTTTGCAGGCGGGTTTCTCCCCTGCGAGCCATTCTGGGCATTCAGCTTTCAGATGAGGACCACCGCAATGACTGCATAAGTCTGCTGTTTGCTTGCAGAACCTCTTTGAGTGGCCGTAACCTAAACAGCGGGAACACTGAATGAGCGGGGACTGGTCCATAACTCGGATCTGTTGAAGATCGATATGAACAGTCCCCGCCTCCAGCGCCCGCTTCCAGACAACGGGAGAGGTGGTTATGATAACGTGGCAGACATGCGGGTTCCTGGCTTTGCGTCTATATTTGATGATCAGTCTTTTTTCATCTTCGTCTAGGCCGTCAAGAATACCCCTATTTTGATTTCTAAATGCTTTTAAGACGTCCTCATCGGTGTTAACCGCAAGGACGCCTCTAAGCATTAGAAGGGGGTCTTTGTTCTTGACTTCTTCAACTACTAGATGATTGCTTGCCTCTTCTATTCGGTTTTTAACTTTTTGCCTCTCTTCTTTGGACCTACAACTCATTATTATTTTGCGGTCTTTGGCCTTTCTAACTTTCGCAACTTGGACCCATCCCTCCTTGGCGTCAACTGCCTCTCTGACTTTTGCGAGAACTTCGTCTCCTGTGTCAGTTTCATTTTTTGAAGTGACTACTACGGAGTGCAGGACACTTTTTCCGGGAGAGCGCTCAGTACTGTGGGACGCGGTGACACTGGCGTAGGTTTTGTTTGAGATAAATTCCTTGTGGAGCTCCAGTCTTTCATTCAGCTCCTCCATTTTCCTATTATTCTCCCTTATTAGGTTGACGTGTTCTTCTATTTGGGCAACGAGTGGGCTCCGTTCTTCTTCTTTCTCTAAAGTTTTCACCGTTTTGGGGGTTTCGGACGCTTTACCAGTCTTGTTTTTGGAAATCCTAAATTCCTGCTCTACTTCCTTTACAAGCTGGTACAGCCTGTCGACCGCTTCTATAACTCCGGCCTTGATATCGGTTTTCAAGTTCCGCGAGTTGTTCAGGTGGAGCTTGGCTTTACTGAGGCAGGCTCGCGCTTCCGCAGTGCGGTCAGGGTACGCCTGTTTTTTAGGAAGGTGGTCCTCCGAGGGCTGTTGGTCTGCGCTCGAGTTACCGTCCCGCGGAAGCGCTCGTCTGCTATTTGGCTTTTGTAAGCCGGTCTTGCCCGTGGTTGGGGTGGAATTGCTGTCGACCCCCTCAGATGCCCGCTGTTCGATGCTTTGTCGCATCTTAGAGACTAGAGTTTGGGTCTTTGGGGGGGATTTCCGAGGCTCCGACTGACCCGCGACTGATTTGGGTGGGGTTCTCACGGTCGACATGATACGTATGGGAGGTGTGCGTCAATACAATAAAATTAATAAAAGTAAAAAGGGTAAAAAGGATGTGCTTGTAGAGATCGTAATTACCTAGACTAGTGTTGGTCTTTAAAACAAGGCACAACAAAATAAAACAACCAGGCAAAACGATCGACAACAGGGAACAATTCAGTATATGTAGAGTCGCTCAGTCTTTAGTTTAGACTGTGTCAATATATCTGCAAAAAATTTAAATGATTATATAAATACAATAGTCAAAGTAAAGTCAGTAGTGAGGGGCCCAATAAGACCCGGTCTGGTCTAAAAATAAACAATAATATTGTCAAAATACAAAATAAAGTTAGCACAAAAGTAAACAATATCTATTTAAAATTTTAAACTATTCTAAAATTATGCTCTAGGCAGAGTGCGTCTCTACAGACATATAAGTATCCCCTTATGTCTTAATGTCATCAAGCAAAACCGTTACTACTATATATAGTGTAATTTTACACTTATAATAATAAAAAAGAGAAACTCTACCTTGGGCTCTACATAGAGTCCATCTCTACATGAGAACATATAGTACTGACAGAGCCATATAAAATGCAAAAAGTCCGGTCAAGATTGGTGAAAGGGTTCCGAAGTTATGGGGCTTTGAAAAAATCAAATATGGCCGACAAAATGGCCGACAAAATTTAAAAATGGGATTCTGAAGTCAATTTTGATCTTAGAAAGATGCGGTTTGGACCGGGACTATAGGCAAGCCGTGGACCTTCACCTCCGATAGCTAAAAAGTGCCAGAAAAATTTTGACTCTATGTAGAGTTTTTAGTGAATATTTCGATAAAGCAAATAAAGCCCTCACCTATACCCAAAACCCCGTCCAAATCGGACCACTATTTACAGAGATATAAGAATTTTAAGATATTCAAAATGGCGGCCAAGATGGCCGCTCAAATTGTAACTTTGGCTGTATGTGACCGAATGTGATCGAGTTTGGGCTCGTTGGATCGGGCTCAATGAGCTCTCTCTTAATAACTAATGAAAATGTACAAATATTTTACCCCCTATTTATTATTTACAAAAAACACCCTAAATACATCAAAAAATATACAAAAAGTAGAATAAAAAGCTAAAATATTAACATAAAAATAAACAAAAAATTGTCAGATAGTCTGTATATACACTATTATTTTTACACATAAAAATTAATGTCCAAGGGTTAGAATTAGGGGTGGCACGTGTTCAAACCTTATATTAGAAAATTTATATTTTAAAAACCGGTGCACAGAAAAATTTGAAATTTTGCAGGTTTATAGAGTCTAATAGGGTCTAAATAATGGTGAAATAAAAACACTAGGTCGCCGATCGCTTTAAAAAGATATGAATTTTTGAAAATTGACAGTTTTTTATAAAATTTGTAACTTCGGTACCTTCAGTTTTCTTGTTGTTCTGAAAACGGCTACCATCTTCTGGCGATGTCCTCCTTCAATTGGGGTAGTCAGCGCTCACCGAAAGTATCGGGAACACCGACCTCGTGGCCATGTGGTTTCTATTTTTCCGTTCATAACTTCGTCAATTTTCTCGGCAAAAATCCAAATTTGGTATCCACTTGTAGGTCTCGTCGGTGTGCGTCTTATGAAGTCAAAAAATGGGCAGGTCACAGCGCTTGTGTGAGCAGCGTTCGCACTTAAAGATGTCAAATTTTTCACTTTCACAGTTTTTTCACAATATTAATTGCACCAATGAAGTCCGACTGAAACTTTTTTCACAGAACGATAGATCTTATTTTTCCGCGTACGGCAATATATAACACACTATAATTATGTTATTTTTAGGAATTTTAGAAGAAAAATTTTTGCGCGGAGCAGCGTTCAAAGTGTGCGTTCGGCGCGGGGGGATGCGCGCGACTGGGGTTAGGTTAGGTTAGGTTAGGTTAGGTTAGGTTAGGTTAGGTTAGGTTAGGTTAGGTTAGGTTAGGTTAGGTTAGGTTAGGTTAGGTTTTTTTTTTTTTTTTTTTTTTTTTTTCCTCTTCTACCTCTGACATTATCAGAGCCTGTTTTAAACTACATTTCTCTTTCATACCAGTTCTCGCTTTTATTCCTCTCGCACTTTTATTCCGCATACTTGGTCTTTCTTTCATCCATCACCTTTCATTGCTATTATGGGTGGGACTCCCATCTATTTTTAAACTATGCTACTTGCTACTTTTATCTTGTTTTTTGTTTTGTTTGTTTTGTTAGGGGGTAAATTAACATATCCAATTTTTATTTTATTTTTACATGATTTCCTTATCTAAGCGATCTATTTACAAACTTATGTTTACAACTATATTATACAACTAAATTTTTTCAACTTATTTTAATGCTAGTCTATAATATATTACAAAATACTATGACAGCATTTTTACTTTACCTAGATTTATTTCTTAAAATTACTTTCTCAGCTACTTTTTTACAGAAGTTTATAAATTTATCTCTATTTTTGCTTTGCATTATTTCGTTAACATTACTTGGTGTCAATTTCATATTAAACTCTATTTCTGCATCCAGACGCTCTCCGGCGTGTACGGGGCACGTAAACAAGATATGCAACACCGTCTCCTCTATTTCCGGGTCGCAGATACACGATGGGCTCTCCTTACACTTGAAGCGGTTCAAGTATCCGGAGAACCCACCGTGCCCTGTCATGACCTGAGTGCTAACACCATGTATTTCCAACTTCCGCACTATAGAGTAAGCCGCCACCGCATCAGGGAAGAAGATCTTCGTTACTGATGCCGTTTCGCCTACATCGTATCTGTGGTTCCATTCATCAAGCGTCGCTGTTCTTATGCATCGCTTGATGAATGAAACCGGACACAAGTCGTAGTCTGGTTTTCTTTTGGAACCTCCAGCGGCCTCCTTGGCCAGTGTATCTGCTCTCTCATTTGCCTCCAATCCCGCGTGTGCCTTCACCCAGAACAAGGTAGCAACCTTGCCCTGTCGAGACGCCAGCTTGATGTTGTGTCTGGCTTCAACAGCCAGGGGATGGAGGCAGCCAGGGTTTTTGACGGTCGAGAGGGCCGCCATGGAGTCGCTGAAGATTCCAAAAGAAGAGCAAGCCCCGTGCTGCAATATCACCCTAGTTGCCCTGTTTATCGCTAGGAGCTCCGCCTGGTAAACCGTGCAGTATGTTGGTAGAGCAAGTTTGAGGGCTCTTGTCTCGGTCCCACCGCACCAAACAGACAGCGCGGCGCCAACCTTGCCCCCAATCTTGCTCCCATCTGTAAATATTTGCACTTCGAGTTCACTATATTTATCCACTTCATCTTGGTTTACCAGGCACACGAGCTCCAGGTTTTCGCGCTCTGCAGGGTGTGGGGCTTCTATAGCTGGAGCCATCCGCTCGACCTCCCGGTCTCCCAGGTTCGGCTGGGGAACACCTCTCCTGGCTTGATATAAGGAAGCCGCCTCATGGACTCGGAGGTCCAGAGGGAGCATTCCGGCCAGTATTAATACCGAGTTGAGGGAGACCGTGCGGTAGGCTCTACACAGCTTTTGAGCGACTCCTCGCTGCACTGTTGCAAGCTGTTTTATGGTGTTCAGTTTCTTTGCAGCAGGGGCCCAGGCGCTGGCGGCGTACAATATAATCGGTTCAATAGTTGCAACATAAATTACCCGGATCACCTCTGGATGCAGCCCCCAACTTACTTTAGCAGCCTTCGCTAGGCTTTTGTATACTCCTACTGCTTTTCGACACACATTTGTGACATGGGTGTTGAATGTCAACTTATTGTCGATAGTGAGACCTAGAAGTTTCATCTCTTTGGACATGCCAATGTCGACCCCCCCCATGCTCAGGCGTGGTGTGTCGTATTTAAGCTTTTTTGTGACTGTTATTGCTGTCGTTTTATTTGGAGCAAACTTAAGTTTGTTCTCGACACCCCACGCCAGAACATGAGCGAGAGCGGCACCGGCATGCCTCTCAACTTCCATAGCTGTTCCACCATCGAAGGCCAGGACAATGTCGTCAGCGAAGGCTTGACAGTAAACCCCCATACCATCTAGGCTTTTCAGGAGAGGGTCCAGCAGAAGGTTCCACAGTATTGGACCGCCGATGGAGCCCTGTACACAACCCTTGTTGGTGCTCTTCCTATATTCCCCTCCAGCGTACCTCACCACCACCTCCCTGTCCTTGAGATAGCTGTCAAAGACCCTCCTCAAATTCCGAGGACACTTTTCCTCAGCCAGTCGGACTCTTATGGCTGGCCACCAGGCGCTATCGAATGCCCCCTCTATATCCAAAGATACCAGTGTTATTATTTTCTTCTGGTCCAACATGTAGTGGATATGTTGTATTAGGGTATAGAGGGAGTCTTCGGTGCTCCTCTGAGGCATAAATCCGTACTGGCGAGTACTCATCCTCGGCAACAAGTAAAATTTGAGGCGGGCCACCAACATCTTCTCATAAATCTTTCCCATTATTGATAGTAGTCCTATGGGTCTATAAGACTTTGGGTTGGTATAGTCCTCTTTGTTAGGTTTTTTCAAAACTACTACAGTAGCCCTCTTCCAGGGCTTTGGGAAGTGATGATACTGAAAACACTTGTTGAGGAATGCTAGGAAGAGCTCAGGGTCACCATTAATGCTATGGCAGCATATATCGGCGGTAAAGCTGTCGGCCCCTGGAGCTTTCTTTGGGTTGAACGACGCGCTAGCGAATTGCAGTTCAGCCATTGTGAACGGTGGGTCACAAGAGTCATCTTGCTCCCCAGCGTTCACTTTATCCGCTTTCAATCTTGTTTGGCAATGCGAGGTACTATCACTGGATGTGAGATCTTCGGGGTAGAACGTCTCCGCGAGTAGTCTCGCGGAGCCCCTTGCGTCTAATGTCTCTCCATTCCGTTCCAGTGGTAGGTCCTCTTCCCTGCGCGTCGTTCTGCCAATTACTCTGTAGATACCTTCCCAGACCCCCTCCCTGTCCTGCTTACAGCAGAACGCCTTCCAGCTCTCGGTTTGAGCTTTGGATGCTTCTAGCTCATATTCCTTTTTCTGTTCCAGGTACTCTTCGACTACCTTCGATCTGCGGTTTGGAGCGGCACAACGTATTCTACGTTTTTTGGTGGCAACTGATTTCTTCATAGTTGCGAGTTTTTCGGACCACCACGGCAGCGTCAGTTCTTCTTTAGCTTTTTTAATTGGCATAGCTGCAGAACAAGCCTCTTCGATTGCTTTGGTCCAGTTGTTCGCAGCTGTGTCGATCTCCTCTGCAGTTCTTATTTTATCTATTTCAGTTTTTGTGAAATTGTACTGGAGCAGGGAGTCGACAAGCCTCTCACGAAACTTGGACCAATCAGCTTTCCTGGTGTTGAACTTTCTGGTTGTTCTGCAGATTTTTATGCCTTTCGATTTTTGGAGGTTGATATTAAAGACGATGCCGTTGTGGTCCGAACTCGTGAGTCCCTCGTCGATTGCCCAGTCGTCCACCAAGTCTAGAAGATCTGTAGAACAAGCTGTAAGATCGACGTAACTGCTGTACCGCTTTCCTCCCCGGATGGTGTCGAAGGTAGGAATTTCCCCTCTGTTCAGAATATGAAGCTCCAACTCACCGAGAGCTCCCATTAGATCTTCCCCCCTGCGATCAGAGGACGGACTCCCCCACCAGATGCTTTTCGCATTGGCATCACCTCCAACAAGCCACCTTCTGGTATTTATATTGCGCTCCACCCTTTTTAGGTGTGCCAAGTACGCGTCAATGGGCTCCGGTTCCGGCTCAAAGTAAAGGGAGACGAGTGTGACCTCCCAGGCACTGGTTTGGATCCCCACCACTACGATGTTGTTAGTGGTGAGTTTTGGGTAACCTGGTTTGCAGCCTCCCACTCGCCAATGCTTCGTCTTACGTTAGAAGAGGAGCTAGCTACTTCCTTTGACGTGGCGTTATTATTGATCTTATTAGGCGGGGTCCTCATCCCAAACATTGAGGAGGTTTGCGTCAAAAATTGTAAAAGAAGAAAAGTTTGTAAAAGTTTTAAAAGCAGTTATAGAAGAAATAGATTAAACAATGTTTTCGTCTATAAACAAGAGTAGACTCTATCTAGTCACAACACAATACAGAACAATATAATATAATATAATTTAAGTAGAGTCGCGAGTTGGGGTCCAATAGGACCACCGTCAATTTAAAGAAACAGGGATATGTTAAGTAGAATAGAGCCCAATAAGGCCATGGTCAATTTAAAACAGTTCAAAGTTCAGTTCAGTTGGGGGGAAAAATCCGAGAGTTGGTACAAATGTGGTCCTCTATGGCGCCGATGTTCTTGCCTCAAAAAACAGGTGGGTCACAGCGACTCAGCTTGCGCCGCACGCGGTGAAAGTTTTGAGATTTTGTAAATTTTCACTTTTTCATCAATAACAATTTTTTCGGAAAATCCTCGCAAAAACTTTTTACACCAGAGGATAGACCGTCACTTTCCGCATTTTTCGGTATATCGCACGTCACTGTAGCTTTAAAAAATCCTATTTTTATTGATTTTTGATGAAAATTTTGAGCGCGGAGCAACCTTTAAAGTGTGCGTACTGCGCGGGGGGTGACGCGCAACTAGTTAGGTTAGGTTAGGTTAGGTTAGGTTAGGTTAGGTTAGGTTAGGTTTTTTTTTTTTTTTTTTTTTTTAATTTAAGGCAGTCAGGGTAATCCTCATGGACGCCTGGGAAGGGAGGACCCAGGCAGTGTCAGACTTGTACTGACTAAACCTTTACTGCTTTAGCTGTTGATATTTATTTTTCAACATTCTTTTTTCTTGTTGTATTTTTTCATGTGATATTCTTTTTCTTTTCTTTTTCTTTTTTTTTTTTTAAATGTGTTTTTTTTTTTTTTTTTTTTTTCGTATATTAAATACATTGTGACTTAACATAATACAGTGCATATGGCTTCATTCTATGGGTTACATATTTCGCTTCAACATTTTAAACAAAAAGTAATCAAAATGTATAGAATAACTTATGCTAGTAAACATTTAAGGATTGTTTTGTGAAACATTAATTAATCCTTTATTTTCGACCCATTCAACTTTGCAGCTCTACGTAGGCAGTCTTCCGCAAATGTTAGAAAGACAGCCCGACAGTCATCGTCGTTTACACACTTGCTGAGTGACTTAAGTGTAATTGCATGCCCCATTCTGAACTCGAGATCCATGCGCCTTGAGGCGAATCTAGGACAGTCTATTATTAGATGTTCGATGGATTCCTCTGTCTCGTCATCGCAAGGACAGAACGGGGCAGGTGCGAGTTTGAATTTAAATAAATAGGCTCTTATTCCACCGTGTCCAGTAAGTATTTGAGATCTTAGATTGTTTATTTTAATTTTTGATAGTGTTTTGTAGGCTTCTTTGACTCTGGCGAAGAATCTTCGTGTAACTGCTCCTGTTGATGCTTCTTCGTAGCGTTTTTGCCATTCATTGCAAGTGGAGTTCCTGGTGAGGTGTTTGGCGTAAGACAGAGGGAAACGGTCATATACTGGAGCTTGTTTGCTCTTATTTGCGGCGGTTTTGGCTAATTCATCAGCTCTCTCATTGCCTGTTATTCCTATGTGTGCTCGGATCCAGAAAAAAATTATTTCTCCATTTTGATCCATTAGTTCCTGGATCCTCTCTCGGATCCCAAATGTTAAAGGGTGCAGTGATTGCGGATTTGATAGATCCTCTAACGCCGATCTAGAGTCACTGAGGATATTTGCTTTGCGATATTTGTGGGTCTTGATCATTATTTCCAGTGCTTTTTGAATCGCTACCAGTTCGGATTGGTAAACACTGCAGTAATCTGCCAGTTTGTATTTCTTATTATGTTTCTCTTGGCCATCTACCCATATGGTCACTGCTGCTCCCACCTTCCCGTCAATTTTGCTTCCGTCCGTGTAAATTCGCGGCCAGTCGTTTTCAATTTTCTCGATGTCGTCTTGGCTGTTTACCAGTTCGTAACTAATTTCAATTCGATTGGCAGGATGTGGAAGGTTGAATGGGCTGACTCGTGTTTCCAACTTGCGACCTGGTAGTTCTTCCAACGGCTTGCCTCTTTTGACCTGATATAATTCTTTGTGTTCTATTGCTCTGAGGTCTAATGGGAATACTCTCGAAAGGATTGCACTTGAGATTAGCGAGGTGGTGCGGTGAGCCTTGCTAATAATAATGCTAAATAATCGTGTGATTTTATCCAGTCTTTTCCTGATTAGGGCTTTACTAGCTGTAGTTGTCCAGACACTGGCTGCATAAAGTATTGTAGGTTCTATTACCGTCAAGTATATAGTTCGAAGTATGTCGGAGTTCAGTCCCCATTGTGCTTTAGCCGTTTTTATTACCATTTTGTAAATATTGATTGCTTTGGTGGATTGCGCGTCGATATGTTTGACAAAATTCACATGTCTGTCTATTGTCAGGCCTAGGATCTTTAGATGATCACTAAAGTTTATCTGAGTTCCGTCCATTACGAGTCGTGGTGCGTCATATTTGAGTTTTTTCGTAATCAAGATTGCTTGGGTTTTATGTGAGGCAAAGTTCATTTTGTGCTTTTTACCCCACGAGCAAATATTTTGCAAGGCTGTGTTGATCTTGAGCTCAATTTCCAGTCCTGTATGTCCCCTTGCAATTATGAGAATGTCGTCAGCAAAAGCTTGGACGTGTACATTAATATTCTCACACTGACAAAGCAGGGAGTCCAGGAGTATGTTCCACAGTAGTAGTCCACATGTTGAGCCCTGTATGCAACCCGAGTTTGTGGTCTTTTGCGTTTGATGACCCGCATAATTTAATACCACTGTCCTGTTGGATAGGTAACTACAAATCAGGTTAAGAGTGGTCTTGTTGATGTTTTTGCAAGCAAGTTGTTTTATGATTGCAGGCCACCACGCGTTATCAAACGCGCCTTCAATGTCCAGTGAAACCAGTACAATTATTTCCTTACTCCTTAGTCCCTGCTTTACCAGATCAAAAGCGTCAAACAGGGCATCTTCTGTGCTTCTCTGAGGCATAAATCCATATTGCCGACGGCTGAGTTTATTCCTGCTTCCCAGTTCCCATAGGACTCTGTTTACAAAGAGTTTTTCAAGGACTTTCCCCAATATTGGTAGTAGTCCAATGGGTCTATATGATTTGGGTAGGGAGTAGTCGTCTTTCCCTGGTTTAGGGATTACTCTCACTGTTGCACTTTTCCAGGTTTTAGGGAAGTATCCCATTTGGTGACAACGATCGAAGATACGAGTCAATAGGTCAGGCTGTGATAGAAAAACTTGATTGCAGATGTCCGATGTAAGACCGTCGCCTCCAGGTGCTTTTTTGGGGCTCATGTTTTTAAAGATTGTTGATATTTCGACAGCAGTGAACTTGATTGGATCATCAATGTTTGCAGTTTTTAGGTTCCTTTTGATTTCTTCAGATTCGTCTCTGATTTGTTTATGTTCATCGGAATCAGTCAATGGAGAATCACATGGAAAGAACACATCGGCGAGTAGTTTTGCTGATCCTTCTGGTGTGAGGATATCGCTGCCTGGCCTTGACTTTAGGAGCTTATCTTCTTCGTTCTTTCCACTTTTCCTTATTATTCTGTATATGCACTGCCACATATTCTCCTTTTCCTGCTTAGTGCAAAAGTCTTTCCAGCTACTAGTAATAGTTTCCGTGATTAGCCGTTTGTATTCTGCTTTAGTGTCCAGATACTCTGCAATTACATAAGGTTTCCTCCTGGGGTTAGCGTGTTTGATTTTGCGTCTCAATCTTATCACTGCCTTCTTTTTTGTGCTTAATTCTTCTGTCCACCATGGGTTTTTATTTGGTACCTTGTCGGATATCTGGGTCATTGATTTTTCACATGCTGTTTGTATAGATTGAGTTAGGTGGTTTACTACGACCTCTAGTTCTTCCGTAGTTTCTGTTTCGTCTATTGATTTAACGCTTAAATTTCTCATAGCTGTTTCCTTCTCAAGTTCTTCTCTGAATTTTTCCCAGTTTGCTTTGCTAGTGTTAAATCTGCGAGTAGAGTTCCTAGGCTGGGAAGGGCTTTTTTCGGTTTCGGTGTGTATCTGAAACAGTACCGCATCATGGTCTGACAGCGGAGCGAACGTTGTGTCAACTCTCCAGTTTGTGAATTTACTTAGCAAGTTGTATGTGCATGCTGTAACATCAACTATGCTCGTGTAGTTTCGATTGTTCCTTATAACGCTGAAGGTGGGCGTTGCTCCTTGATTTAGCACCGACATACCCATGTTTGCCAGTGCTTCGACAACCACTGTTCCCCTTCTGTCCTCCGCCTCGCAGCCCCACCAGGGGCTTTTGGCATTAAAATCGCCAGCTAGTAATACTTGTTCAGTGTCCAACCCGTCGATAATTTGTGAGATCTTGATAAAGTCTTGTTCAATGTCGTCGTCTCCATTTAGGTATACATTAACAATGCCTAGGTTATGATTGCCTAAAGTTACCTTAATGCCTACCATGGTTTCACTAATTAGGTTTTGATTTTCGACAATAGTAATATTGGGGTCCACGACGATGACTGCCGATTTGACTGGATTTTCCACATTAGTGGTGAATTTTTGAATAACTCTATGGCGGGATGTTACATGTGCTTTACTGCCAATGTATGGTTCTTGTAGTAGTATTATAGAGATTTTTTGAGTTTCGGCTGCTGAATAGCATTCTTCTGCCGCCGCCTGTCCTCGACCCAAGTTTATCTGAGCAAATTTGTAAACTTTTCTCTCGCGGTTACCTTCGGTTGTGGGTTCTGTCAAGGCTATTGGGTTGCCCTTAGCAATAACTCACTGAGGATCGCGCCAATCTGTCCCATTTTTGCCACTCAGGGCACGATGCGCTGTACGCTGCGTGGGTTCCGTCACTCCTGTGTTTATTGTTTCCGCAATTAATGCAATATGGTACCCCATCTCTATTATGGCATTCGCGGGTATCGTGTGTACCTGAGCAAAATCCACACCTAGACGTAGCTGATTTGCAATCTCGAGCCAGGTGCCCGAAACCCATGCATCGGTAGCACTGTGTTACGGGTGACTGGTCGACAACTGGAAGTACCTGGTAACCGATACGTATTTTTTGGTCCTTAAGGCGACACCAAACTTTTGGACTAACTTGCAGGATGATGTTAGATGTTATATTGGTTCTACCTTTGGTTCTTCTTAGGACTTTCATCCTTACATCCTGCGGGGAGATGCCATCTATCATCCTGGAGTTCTGCTTGATGAGACCTTCCTCGACTTTGCTGTTTGCTATGTCGTTTGTTATCCCCACTATTTTCAGCAGAGGATCCTTTGTTTGTGGCTGCGTGACGGTCAGCTTTTCCAATTGCTTTATTGCCTCGTGGAGTATACCTCGGTCATCTTCGGACTCGCAACCGAAAATAACCTTCTGGTTTCTAGCTTTCCTTACGGTGTTCACTCCAATACCCAGCTCAACCAGATCAACTCCGGTTTTGAGGTTAGGTTAGGTTAGGTTAGGTTAGGTTAGGTTAGGTTAGGTTAGGTTAGGTTAGGTTAGGTTAGGTTAGGTTCCCGTGCGGAGTTGTTGGTCTCCCATCGGGCGCGTCCCCGGGTGGTGGATAGGGGAATGCCCTCCAGATATGGAGGGTACCGGATATTCCGGCGCGAACCAAAACCAACTGGGCGTGGGCGTGCCTTTAGTCCTCTTTAGGGACACGGTCAAGGAAGGGGTGTCTCTCTGCGTGTCCCTCTGACCAGCAGAGGGCACAGTAGATGAGACCAGGAGGTGACTGACCTGAGGGTTCAGTGTGGTAGGGCGACGGTTCCGTTAGTCTTATGACTTCCGGATGGGCTCTGGCCACCGTCGGCCGACTCGTAATCCTGACCCATAGGTGTCAGGGGCGAGGGCCGCCGTCTCTAAGATGGGGGCTGCGAGGAATAAAACCTCTTTAAAAATTACCCAAATCCTAAGCTTTGGCGTTCGGTGAGGGGATGCATGGCTGGGGGGAGCCCAACCATTAGAGCGTCAACGAAGCTGTGGATCAGCACAACAAAGCTGTGGATCAGCAAATATGGGTGATTGCAATAGTAATAAACTATCCCAGGAGGGTACCGGCTCAGTAGTCGGAGAATCCCTTGACTGTTTGGCTCTCCCCGGGGTTACTACCTCGGGAAGAGCTAAAGAGTCGCGCCCCACTTCGTATTCTGGGGGGGGCAACAGTCGCCAGATAGATGTAGGAAGGGAGATAGGAAAAGAAAACCTAATAGAAGAGCGACGCGTGCTTTCAGTGGTTCTGAAACGCGTCGATGCTAACAAGAGTGATGACAACGTGTCATTAATATCTGAAGATGGTGGAAAGAGTGGCACGGCTAACTCAAGCGGATCCAAACCACATAGACCGAAAAATCGTTTCTGGAACGGGTCTCCTTTCAAGGAGTCCACCTCGGATGAAGAATTGGCCAGACAGAATGGTACAGAGTCCAATATAGAGATGGGTTGGGATGACATACGTGCTCTATACCGAAAGAGACCCCACACTGATGATGATCTATCGGGCTCTGATGAGCATAAAAGTGTCACTGGTGCTAGTACTGACTATGCTAAAAGGGGAAAGGGTAAAGGCAAAGTGAAGAGCCGAGTAAGGAGCCGGAGTACTTGTATGGCCATAGAGGACAAACAGGCAATTAATGATGCCAAAAGAGAAGCAAACCGGCTCCAAGCTGAGGAAAAAGTTGCCAGTTTGGCATGTGCAATCCAGTCCCGAGGTTCTAATATGTCAATCGCATCGAATGTCGAACGTGAAGGAGAGCAGGCTGTCCTGGCAACTGATTTGAGGAACCAGGTGGCTGATAGCCTAGCGGTGATAGACACGGTTGCCACTAAATCAGGCAACCTAAAGGGCACCTTCACAAAGGCTCTGAAGGAGGCAACTGCTACTATCGCCAAAACAGTGGAAGTTCTAGTCGGTCGCACCGCTTCCGACGAGACTGCTCGCCTGCGCGCAGATAACGCACGCTTGCAGTCAGAGCTGTCAGAACTTCGTCGAGAACTTGCTCTTTTGAGAGCTGATGTCGAACGCGCTCGGGTGGAGCCACCGGCTTCACAATCTTCTGTGGCATGTGCAGTGAACCAGAGGTCTGACGAAGAGGAATTTCGTGCATCTATCATATCCCAAATAGGATTCATGATGGATGCAAAGTTACAGGGACTAGAAGGCCGCTTGCTCCCGGAAAAGAGATCACGACCTCCTCTGCGAGCGGACGGCTCCTTTGATGCTTTGAGTCCGGTGGAGAATGAAAAATCTCCTAAGAGAAACGGAAAGAGTAAGACGCCTACACAGGTGCCTCCTCTTCAAGCGCGCATTTCACAAACTGCCTCTATAGATACCTCGGTAGAGAGCGAAATTGCTCCTAAGAGAGCTACCTTAAAAGGAAAGGGACGTGGCAAAACGTCTACGCCAAAACCTGTACCTCCCCGTACTGGTACTGTACAGCTGCAGACGTTACCACTTTCAGCGACTGACACTAATTGGTCTACTGTTGTGCGTCGAGGTAAGAAGACTCGCGGAGCGTCAGTACCCTCACAACAACAACTGACGTCCTCAACAATAGCTGGGCCCTCCATTGCGGAGCGAAGGCAGCCATCGAAATTGCGCTCTCCCACTTCTTCCGCCGTAGTTATCACTCTGCAGCCAGAGGCGGTGGAGCGTGGTGTAACTTATGCAAAAGTTTTAAGCGAGGCTAAAACCAAAATCAAATTACAAGATCTTGGGATAGGTGCACTTCGCTTCCGCCGCTCTGCTGTGGGAGCAAGTGTACTAGAAGTGCCGGGAGCTGCCAGTGGCGAAAAAGCGGACTCACTGGCTGCCAAACTCCGAGAAGCCTTAAACTCGGAGGAAGTGCGCGTGTCTAGACCGCTTAAGAGCGCAGAACTGCGTATCTCCGAACTAGACGATTCAGTCACCAGTGAGGAAATTGCTGCCGCGGTGGCTCAGAGTGGTGGATGTCCACTGGAAGCCGTGAAAGTGGGGCCCATTCGCCAGACTTCTATGGAATCAAGGACTGTATGGGTACGGTGCCCTGTGGCGGCTGCTAAAAAAGTGATGAAGGATCGCTTAATGGTAGGTTGGGTGTCAGCCAAGGTCAGCCTACTGGCATCGAGGCCTCTGCAGTGCTACCGCTGCCACCAAATAGGGCACGTCAAGATCAACTGCCCCTCCGAGTCCGACCGAAGCAGTGAATGCTACCGCTGTGGTGTTCCCGGTCACCATGCGCGCTCTTGCTCAGCACCGCCGCGTTGTCCGTTGTGTGCAGAGGCTAAAAAGCCATCATCGCACACTATTGGTAGCAGGGCCTGCCCACAGACCAAGACTGCCAAAGCGAATAGCCAAAAGACGACCGCTAAGAGCCCAGTCGCCACGGCCTCCCCTGCGGCAAACGCCGTCTCTGTAACCGGGGAAGTGGAGGTGGTGATGGAAACTTAAATAGTATGGCCCATCACTTCCTCCAAGCGAACGTTAACCACTGCGCTGGCGCGCAAGACATATTCCTGCAAACTATGGCAGAGTGGACGATTACAGTGGCTGTTGTAGCGGAGCCCTATTTCATCCCAGCTCGGGACAACTGGATTGGTGATGTGGCGGGCTTAGTGGCCATCGTTACATCGGGCACGGCAGAGGCACCACCACTTGCCCTTCTTCGAAGAGGAAGAGGCTACGTTGCTGTTCGGTGGGGTGAAACAGTGCTTGTTGGGATGTACTTCTCCCCAAACAAAACCCTCGCTGAGTTCGAGGACTTTTTGAGTGAGGTGGAAACAATGATAGGCCAAGTTCGGACCCAATCAATGATCGTAGCGGGAGATTTCAATGCCAAGTCATCGGCATGGGGCTCACCAGTAACGGATGCGCGAGGAAATGTTCTGGAGGAATGGGCGGCGACTATTGGCCTCTCGGTTGTTAATCGGGGGTCAATCAGCACCTGTGTTCGTCAGCAGGGTGAATCTTTTGTGGACGTCACGTTTGCATCCCCCGGCATTACTCATCTTATCCGGGACTGGAGGGTTCTTGAAAATGTGGAGACATTGTCGGATCATCGTTATATTCGGTTTAATGTCGCCACATCACTGAATACAACAGGCACTGGCCAAATCAGGGGGGACTTTCGTATCTCCCCTCGTTGGGCCCTCAAGAAGATGGACAGGGACGCCCTGATAGAAGCATCTATTGTCCAGGCGTGGCAGGCACCACCGGAACAGGTGGAGGTCGAGGCAGAAGCATCTTGGTTCCGTGAATGCATGGTACAGGTATGCGATGCATCGATGCCTCGGATGGGGCCCCAACCACCAAAAACGAAGGTATACTGGTGGAACTCTGATATTGCTGGGCTGCGTGCAACGTGCATAGTGGAGAGACGCCAATATGTGCGTCAACGCAGAAGACGGCCGCGAGACGAGACTAGAGAGGCACAATTATACTCCGTCTACAGAAGCGCTAAACAGGCTCTTCAGCTGGCCATAGTAAAGGCAAAAACCAGGGCCAGAGAAGAGTTGCTGGAGACCCTGAATCAAGATCCATGGGGGCGCCCATACCTAATGGTTCGGGGCAAACTCCGGCCTTGGACGCCCCCACTTTCGCAGGGTCTCGAGCCTTCCTTCTTGCGGAGAGTTGTTACAACTCTGTTCCCGAACAGAGCTGAACACAGACCTCCACCTATGACACAGACAACGGTGGACACTGCCGTGGATGAAGAGAGTCAAATGGTGTCCGACGGAGAAATGAGGGTGGCTGTTTTGCGACTCCGAGCGAAAAACGTTGCCCCAGGACCTGATGGTGTGCCTGGTCGCGCTTTGGTACTGGCCCTGGAAAACCTGGGTCCCAGACTAGTGGGGATCTTCGATGCCTGCTTTGAACAAGGTCTGTATCCATGGCAGTGGAAAAGTGGTCGTCTCGTTCTACTAAGAAAGGAGGGCCGTCCTGCAGAGTCTCCCTCCGCGTACCGCCCCATCGTGCTGCTTGACGAAGTAGGCAAGCTCTTTGAGCGCATTATTGCCTCTCGCCTCGTCAAGCACATGTACAGAGTGGGTCCTGACCTAGCTGATAGCCAGTTTGGCTTTCGTGTTGGCAGGTCAACGATTCACGCAATCATGCGGGTCAAAAACTTGGCGGAGGAAGCAGTATCCCGGGGCAAGGTTGTATTGGCAGTGTCACTTGACATCGCCAACGCTTTCAACAGCCTTCCCTGGAGTTGTATTAGAGAGGCCCTTGTGTACCATAGGGTTCCCCTCTACCTCCGCAGGATAATAACAGCTTACCTCTCTGAGCGGTACGTAGAGTGTCCCGGTAGAGACGAGTGGATGAGACATGAGATGACTTGCGGTGTTCCGCAGGGGTCGGTTCTTGGCCCTCTCCTGTGGAACGTCGGCTATGACTGGGTTTTGCGGGGTGAAAACCTACGAGGCATTGAGGTGACGTGCTACGCTGACGACACGTTGGTGACAGCCTGTGCCAAAACCTACCGGGATTGCGCTGTGTTGGCTACGGCAGGTGTAGCCCAAGTGGTCGCCCGTATAAGGCGCCTGGGTCTGGAGGTGGCCCTGAATAAATCCGAGGCTCTGTATTTTCACGGACCCCGGAATGCGCCGCCTGCAGATTCCAATATTGTGGTGGGAGGAATCCAAATCAGCGTCGGGTCGACGATGAAATACTTAGGACTCGTTCTCGACAGCCGGTGGGGTTTTGAGGCGCACTTTCTCACCCTAGTGCCAAAATTGGTGAGAGCTGCGGGTGCTCTCAGTGGCCTACTGCCGAACCTGGGTGGGCCGAAAATTGCGTGCCGACGATTGTACGCTGGGATCGTGCGTTCGATGGCCCTGTATGGTGCCCCAGTGTGGGCCAGCGCTCTGAAAAGCCGAACAGTCACGCTCTTGCGTAAACCGCAAAGGGTGATGGCGATCAGACTGATACGGGGTTATCGGACGATCTCGTACGATGCGGCGTGCGTATTGGCAGGATCTCTCCCATGGGACTTGGAGGCGTCAATCCTCGCGTCAATACACCTTTGGCGCGAGGAGGAAAATGCCCGAGGCCAAATGCCAGCGCAAAGAGAAGTGGAGGGGCGGAGGCTGGAACTACGAACAGCGATGGTCCTCAAGTGGAAAGCGCGATTGGTGCAGTGCACATATGGTGCTAGCACCACTGAAGCGGTAAGACCGGTCCTTGAGGACTGGGTGGATAGACGAAAAGGCGTTCTCACATTTCGCATGACGCAGGTCTTGTCAGGGCATGGATGCTTCGGCAAGTACCTGCATCGGATCGCCGGAAGAGAATCAACGCCACAATGTCACCACTGTGATGGTTGCCCGGAGGACACAGCTCAGCATACGCTGGAGATATGCTCCGCCTGGGATGAACAGCGCCAGGAACTTGTTGCTGTATTGGGGAGTGACCTCTCACTGTCGGCCGTCATCCGAAATATGGTCGAAAGTGAGAGGTCATGGAAAGCTGTACTCTCCTTCTGCGAGAACGTCATTTCAATGAAGGAGACGGCGGAGCGGGAGAGGGAGAATGATTCTGCCTCTCACCCAATCCGCCGACGGAGAGCCGGGGTCCGGCGGAGGAACATCCGTTCACTCCACCCTCCCACTTGATGGGGCCCACGGGCGGTTAAACGGGGGCGTGACCACCGTATAATGGGCCTCATGAGAAGGCGCACGTGGTGTTCCCATGTGCCTTCCTGCGATGGACTTGCAGGTTAAACCCACCTGTAGAGATTGGCCAGCCGAAATTCGGCTGGCCGCCGCCGTCGGGGCCACGGTTGAATGCTTCGGTGACCCCGCGACCCCGGCATATGGCAACGCGAAGGAACACCCCGGTGGTTTTAGTGGGTATACCGACAGGTCATGCGTCGGGGAGTCCCACACACCTCCGCGTGCCGTCCCCGCGGCGCGCGTAGAGACGGTGCGTAATGCATTTCCCCGGGTTAAAAAAAAAAAAAAAAAAAAAAAAAAAAGGTTAGGTTAGGTTAGGTTAGGTTAGGTTAGGTTAGGTTAGGTTTTTTTTTTTTTTATTCTAGCACCTCTGACGTTATCAGAGACTTTGTCTAACTAAATTACTCTTTCATTCCAGTTCTCGCAATTTTTCCTCTCGTACTTTCATGCCGCATACTGGTTCTTTCTGTCATTCTTCTCTTTCATTCTTTTAAGGGTGGGATTCCCTTCTATGTTGTCTAAACTATTGTGGTTCTTTTTCTGTTTTTCTTAGGGAAGGGGTACACCGGGTAATTTTATTTAATTTTTTCTTTTATCCATTTTCAAAAAAAAAAATTTTCTTTACACTTTTTATATACAGTTTAGAATGATTTTCATACTACAATACTTATAATCTATAATTTATCTTTACACATTATTTACAATTTAGAATGTTTTATATGCTACTGTTCTTATCATTTATTACCTATCTTACTGTTATTATTCTTATTACTATCTTCCTATCTCAATATATTTTATGTTGGTGAAAATATTTCAAATATGTTTCCAACATAGTTTCACAGACTATATCTTGTTGCTATTATTTACAATTTTGACTATTTCTTTACAGTAATCTAGGAATATATTCAGCTGTTCGCTTGTCATTATTTCGCTAATGTTTTTGAGTGTTATATTTTTGTTTAGTTTGTGTTCAACGTCGTGTCTAAGTCTGCCGAACCTTGGACACTCCAGGAGTAGATGAGGAATTGTCTCTTCCACTCCCGGCTCACAGAGGCAAGATGGGTCCCCCTTGCACTTGAACTTGGCCAAGTACCCGGAGAACCCACCATGCCCCGTTAGTGCCTGCGCTACTAACTTCGTCATTTCCATTTTTCTCACCGTCCTATACGCCTCGGCTGCACTCGGGAAGAAGATCTTCGTAGTCGATGCTCTGTCACTGTTAGTATACCGCCTATCCCATTCCTCAATCGTGTCCTTTCTAATGACTCGCTCGAGGAATGAGATCGGGCACTTGTCGTATTCAGGCTGTTTTTTGCTTCTCATGGCGGCCTCCTTTGCCAGTGCGTCTGCCCTCTCGTTGCCCTCTAGACCTGCATGGGCTTTTATCCAGTGCAAGACTATATTTTTTCCTTGGTCTTTGCACTGGGATAACATTCTCCTTGTGTTAACGGCAAGGGTGTGCAACGACTCGGGGTTCGCCACCGACAAGAGCGCCGCCATGGAGTCGCTGTAAACAGCGATATCTGATTCTCGACTACGAAGAGCCTCCCTCGCTGCCTCATGTAGTGCCAACAGTTCAGCTTGGTACACCGTTCCGTAGGATGGCAAGGCAAGTTTACGAGTTTTTAACTCTGTAGTGTGGTTCCATATAGACAGAGCCGCACCGACCTTGCCCTCCAACCTACTACCGTCTGTGAATATCCTCAGGCCGTGTTTACTGTTTCGTTCGTAGTCGTCCTCATCCACTAGGTGAATGATTTCGATCGTTTGCCTCTTCGCAGGATGTGGCAACTCCAACGCAGGCGATGCTCGCTCGGCCTCCCTGTCCCCCAATGCCTGATGCGGTGCCCCCCTCCTGATCTCGTACAGCAGGGTCACCTCCCGCACACGAAGATCAAGTGGGAGCATCCCGGCTAGCAATAATGCGGAGTTCAGGGAGACCGTGCGATATGCTTTGCATATTTTTTGCGCGAAACTGCGTTGTAGTGTGTTGAAGCGTTTTTGTGTACCTTTCTTAGAAGCTGATGGCGACCATGCGCTGGAGGCATACAGGACGATGGGTTCAACGGCGGCCGTATAAATGGTTTTTATGACTTCCGGGTTTAGGCCCCAGCTGACCTTGGCTGCCCTGGACAGCTGCCCGTAAATTCCAATGGCTTTCGCGCATACGTTGGTGACGTGACTATTGAATGTTAGTTTGCTGTCTATTGTTAGACCTAACGTTTTGATCTCATTTACCATGCCAACGCCTATCCCTCCCATGCTCAGTCGTGGGGTGTCATATTTAAGTCGCCTAGTTATCAGCATCGCATTAGTTTTGTGCGTTGCGAATTTTAATTTATTGGCTATACCCCACTTCCTCACATGTTCGAGAGCGGCGTTAGCACGAGTCTCTATTTCATGGGTCACGTCACCATCGAACATCAACATGATGTCATCCGCAAACGCCTGACATTTATGGCCCAATTCCTTCAGTTCTTTGAGGAGCGGGTCTAGCAGGAGATTCCACAAAATGGGGCCTCCAATAGACCCTTGCACGCAGCCTTTCTGTGGTTCTCGAGTGCACTCCGCTCCTCCGTACCTGACCTTCACCACCCTTCCACTGAGGTAGCTGTCTATTACCCGCCTCAAGTTCACCGGACAGCCTGTATCTGCAAGTCGTGTTCGGATGGCTGGCCACCACGCACTATCGAAGGCCCCCTCTATATCTAAAGAAACCAACACTATGATCTTTTTCTGATCCAGCTCCATGCGGATGTACTGCATGAGGTCGTAGAGGGAGTCTTCGGTACTGCGCTGCGGCATAAAGCCATATTGACAGGGACTTATATCCGGTAGAATGTAAAACTTTAGGCGGGCAACAATCAGTTTTTCATAGAGCTTCCCCAGTACAGGCAACAGTCCAATCGGCCTGTACGACTTTGGGGTGGTGTAGTTGCTTTTGCCAGGCTTGCGAAGGATGACTACGACTGCCTCTTTCCATGACTTCGGAAAATGTTGCAGTTCTAGGCATCTGTTCAGTACAGCCAAGATCATCCCCGGATCATCACGTATTAGATGCGCACAGATGTCTGCGGTTAGACCGTCGACACCGGGAGCTTTCTTCGGGTTAAACGAATCTATGGCGTTATTCAGTTCTTCTGGTGTGAACGGAGGGTCCCAAAATTCATTTTGTTGCTCTGCGTTCACGTATACAGCCTTGTTTCTTATCCTAGATTGCTCCTCAGTATCCTCTTCCTGCTGGTCTTCCGGATAGAACACTTTTGCTAACAATTCGGCTGATTCTTTTGCATCTAGCGTTTTATTCTCAACTATAAGTGGTGTGTCCTCCTCTCTTTTCTTCGTTCGGTTTAAGACACGGTATATCCCCTCCCATACCCCCTCACGGTCTTGTCTCCCGCAGAACTCCTTCCAGCTCGAGGTTTGTGTTTTAATGACCAACTTTTCGTAAGTTTCCTTACATTTCAAGTACTCATCAACGACAAATGCTCTGCGTCGCGGCGCTGCACATCGGACTCTCCTCTTCATTCTAGCTACTTCCTTTTTTAAAACGGTGATTTCATCGGACCACCAGGGAACAGTAATTTTCTCTTCTTGCTTTTTCTTGGGTATGGCTGTCTCGCACGCTTCTATTGTAATTTTGGTTATGTTTGTTATTAAATTGTCTAGTTCCTCTATATTGTTAATTTTGTTAATATTATCTATTGTTATATTGTTTTCTTTTTTAATTGAGCCCAGTTTCTCATGAAACTGGTCCCAATTAGCCTTTTTTGTGTTAAAAATCCTCGTCGTCCTAACTACGCTATTTCCTGTAGATTTGGTCATATTTAATTTAAATACTATTCCGTTGTGGTCCGATGAAGTCAGGTCTTCCACTACCCTCCAGCTATCGATCACACCTAAAAGGTCTTCCGTGCAGGCCGTGATGTCCACACAGCTTGTGAAGCGCTTTGACCCCCTGATAGTGTCATATGTCGGAGAGTTACCTTTGTTGAGTATCTGCAAACCGAGCTGGTCAAGGGTTCCCAGGACCTCTTCGCCTCTTCTGTCCGTCTTTTTGCTGCCCCACCAAATGTTCCAGGCATTTAAGTCCCCGCCCAGCACTAGCTTTTTAGCACCTAACTTGTTGATAGTGTTTTTAATGCTATCCAGGTATTGGCCAGTGGGCACATCCGGTTCTAAATAGAGTGACATGAGTGTGATATACCAGGCCTCAGTTTGGATCCTCACCACGACGGTGTTCTCCGTGGTGAGTTCTGGGTACTGTATTACGTTTAAGCTAGGATCAAAGACAGCAATTGCTGCCTTAACAGTACCCTCTCCCTGTCTGATGCTCTGGTATATCCTCACTCCTCTAGTCCCATTCATTTTTGTGGGTTAGGTTAGGTTAGGTTAGGTTAGGTTAGGTTAGGTTAGGTTAGGTTAGGTTAGGTTAGGTTAGGTTAGGTTAGGTTAGGTTAGGTTAGGTTAGGTTAGGTTAGGTTAGGTTAGGTTAGGTTAGGTTAGGTTAGGTTCCCGTGCGGAGTTGTTGGTCTCCCATCGGGCGCGTCCCCGGGTGGTGGATAGGGGAATGCCCTCCAGATATGGAGGGTACCGGATATTCCGGCGCGAACCAAAACCAACTGGGCGTGGGCGTGCCTTTAGTCCTCTTTAGGGACACGGTCAAGGAAGGGGTGTCTCTCTGCGTGTCCCTCTGACCAGCAGAGGGCACAGTAGATGAGACCAGGAGGTGACTGACCTGAGGGTTCAGTGTGGTAGGGCGACGGTTCCGTTAGTCTTATGACTTCCGGATGGGCTCTGGCCACCGTCGGCCGACTCGTAATCCTGACCCATAGGTGTCAGGGGCGAGGGCCGCCGTCTCTAAGATGGGGGCTGCGAGGAAGAAAACCTCTTTAAAAATTACCCAAATCCTAAGCTTTGGCGTTCGGTGAGGGGATGCATGGCTGGGGGGAGCCCAACCATTAGAGCGTCAACGAAGCTGTGGATCAGCACAACAAAGCTGTGGATCAGCAAATATGGGTGATTGCAATAGTAATAAACTATCCCAGGAGGGTACCGGCTCAGTAGTCGGAGAATCCCTTGACTGTTTGGCTCTCCCCGGGGTTACTACCTCGGGAAGAGCTAAAGAGTCGCGCCCCACTTCGTATTCTGGGGGGGGCAACAGTCGCCAGATAGATGTAGGAAGGGAGATAGGAAAAGAAAACCTAATAGAAGAGCGACGCGTGCTTTCAGTGGTTCTGAAACGCGTCGATGCTAACAAGAGTGATGACAACGTGTCATTAATATCTGAAGATGGTGGAAAGAGTGGCACGGCTAACTCAAGCGGATCCAAACCACATAGACCGAAAAATCGTTTCTGGAACGGGTCTCCTTTCAACGAGTCCACCTCGGATGAAGAATTGGCCAGACAGAATGGTACAGAGTCCAATATAGAGATGGGTTGGGATGACATACGTGCTCTATACCGAAAGAGACCCCACACTGATGATGATCTATCGGGCTCTGATGAGCATAAAAGTGTCACTGGTGCTAGTACTGACTATGCTAAAAGGGGAAAGGGTAAAGGCAAAGTGAAGAGCCGAGTAAGGAGCCGAAGTACTTGTATGGCCATAGAGGACAAACAGGCAATTAATGATGCCAAAAGAGAAGCAAACCGGCTCCAAGCTGAGGAAAAAGTTGCCAGTTTGGCATGTGCAATCCAGTCCCGAGGTTCTAATATGTCAATCGCATCGAATGTCGAACGTGAAGGAGAGCAGGCTGTCCTGGCAACTGATTTGAGGAACCAGGTGGCTGATAGCCTAGCGGTGATAGACACGGTTGCCACTAAATCAGGCAACCTAAAGGGCACCTTCACAAAGGCTCTGAAGGAGGCAACTGCTACTATCGCCAAAACAGTGGAAGTTCTAGTCGGTCGCACCGCTTCCGACGAGACTGCTCGCCTGCGCGCAGATAACGCACGCTTGCAGTCAGAGCTGTCAGAACTTCGTCGAGAACTTGCTCTTTTGAGAGCTGATGTCGAACGCGCTCGGGTGGAGCCACCGGCTTCACAATCTTCTGTGGCATGTACAGTGAACCAGAGGTCTGACGAAGAGGAATTTCGTGCATCTATCATATCCCAAATAGGATTCATGATGGATGCAAAGTTACAGGGACTAGAAGGCCGCTTGCTCCCAGAAAAGAGATCACGACCTCCTCTGCGAGCGGACGGCTCCTTTGATGCTTTGAGTCCGGTGGAGAATGAAAAATCTCCTAAGAGAAACGGAAAGAGTAAGACGCCTACACAGGTGCCTCCTCTTCAAGCGCGCATTTCACAAACTGCCTCTATAGATACCTCGGTAGAGAGCGAAATTGCTCCTAAGAGAGCTACCTTAAAAGGAAAGGGACGTGGCAAAACGTCTACGCCAAAACCTGTACCTCCCCGTACTGGTACTGTACAGCTGCAGACGTTACCACTTTCAGCGACTGACACTAATTGGTCTACTGTTGTGCGTCGAGGTAAGAAGACTCGCGGAGCGTCAGTACCCTCACAACAACAACTGACGTCCTCAACAATAGCTGGGCCCTCCATTGCGGAGCGAAAGCAGCCATCGAAATTGCGCTCTCCCACTTCTTCCGCCGTAGTTATCACTCTGCAGCCAAAGGCGGTGGAGCGTGGTGTAACTTATGCAAAAGTTTTAAGCGAGGCTAAAACCAAAATCAAATTACAAGATCTTGGGATAGGTGCACTTCGCTTCCGCCGCTCTGCTGTGGGAGCAAGTGTACTAGAAGTGCCGGGAGCTGCCAGTGGCGAAAAAGCGGACTCACTGGCGGCCAAACTCCGAGAAGCCTTAAACTCGGAGGAAGTGCGCGTGTCTAGACCGCTTAAGAGCGCAGAACTGCGTATCTCCGAACTAGACGATTCAGTCACCAGTGAGGAAATTGCTGCCGCGGTGGCTCAGAGTGGTGGATGTCCACTGGAAGCCGTGAAAGTGGGGCCCATTCGCCAGACTTCTATGGAATCAAGGACTGTATGGGTACGGTGCCCTGTGGCGGCTGCTAAAAAAGTGATGAAGGATCGCTTAATGGTAGGTTGGGTGTCAGCCAAGGTCAGCCTACTGGCATCGAGGCCTCTGCAGTGCTACCGCTGCCACCAAATAGGGCACGTCAAGATCAACTGCCCCTCCGAGTCCGACCGAAGCAGTGAATGCTACCGCTGTGGTGTTCCCGGTCACCATGCGCGCTCTTGCTCAGCACCGCCGCGTTGTCCGTTGTGTGCAGAGGCTAAAAAGCCATCATCGCACACTATTGGTAGCAGGGCCTGCCCACAGACCAAGACTGCCAAAGCGAATAGCCAAAAGACGACCGCTAAGAGCCCAGTCGCCACGGCCTCCCCTGCGGCAAACGCCGTCTCTGTAACCGGGGAAGTGGAGGTGGTGATGGAAACTTAAATAGTATGGCCCATCACTTCCTCCAAGCGAACGTTAACCACTGCGCTGGCGCGCAAGACATATTCCTGCAAACTATGGCAGAGTGGACGATTACAGTGGCTGTTGTAGCGGAGCCCTATTTCATCCCAGCTCGGGACAACTGGATTGGTGATGTGGCGGGCTTAGTGGCCATCGTTACATCGGGCACGGCAGAGGCACCACCACTTGCCCTTCTTCGAAGAGGAAGAGGCTACGTTGCTGTTCGGTGGGGTGAAACAGTGCTTGTTGGGATGTACTTCTCCCCAAACAAAACCCTCGCTGAGTTCGAGGACTTTTTGAGTGAGGTGGAAACAATGATAGGCCAAGTTCGGACCCAATCAATGATCGTAGCGGGAGATTTCAATGCCAAGTCATCGGCATGGGGCTCACCAGTAACGGATGCGCGAGGAAATGTTCTGGAGGAATGGGCGGCGACTATTGGCCTCTCGGTTGTTAATCGGGGGTCAATCAGCACCTGTGTTCGTCAGCAGGGTGAATCTTTTGTGGACGTCACGTTTGCATCCCCCGGCATTACTCACCTTATCCGGGACTGGAGGGTTCTTGAAAATGTGGAGACATTGTCGGATCATCGTTATATTCGGTTTAATGTCGCCACATCACTGAATACAACAGGCACTGGCCAAATCAGGGGGGACTTTCGTATCTCCCCTCGTTGGGCCCTCAAGAAGATGGACAGGGACGCCCTGATAGAAGCATCTATTGTCCAGGCGTGGCAGGCACCACCGGAACAGGTGGAGGTCGAGGCAGAAGCATCTTGGTTCCGTGAATGCATGGTACAGGTATGCGATGCATCGATGCCTCGGATGGGGCCCCAACCACCAAAAACGAAGGTATACTGGTGGAACTCTGATATTGCTGGGCTGCGTGCAACGTGCATAGTGGAGAGACGCCAATATGTGCGTCAACGCAGAAGACGGCCGCGAGACGAGACTAGAGAGGCACAATTATACTCCGTCTACAGAAGCGCTAAACAGGCTCTTCAGCTGGCCATAGTAAAGGCAAAAACCAGGGCCAGAGAAGAGTTGCTGGAGACCCTGAATCAAGATCCATGGGGGCGCCCATACCGAATGGTTCGGGGCAAACTCCGGCCTTGGACGCCCCCACTTTCGCAGGGTCTCGAGCCTTCCTTCTTGCGGAGAGTTGTTACAACTCTGTTCCCGAACAGAGCTGAACACAGACCTCCACCTATGACACAGACAACGGTGGACACTGCCGTGGATGAAGAGAGTCAAATGGTGTCCGACGGAGAAATGAGGGTGGCTGTTTTGCGACTCCGAGCGAAAAACGTTGCCCCAGGACCTGATGGTGTGCCTGGTCGCGCTTTGGTACTGGCCCTGGAAAACCTGGGTCCCAGACTAGTGGGGATCTTCGATGCCTGCTTTGAACAAGGTCTGTATCCACGGCAGTGGAAAAGTGGTCGTCTCGTTCTACTAAGAAAGGAGGGCCGTCCTGCAGAGTCTCCCTCCGCGTACCGCCCCATCGTGCTGCTTGACGAAGTAGGCAAGCTCTTTGAGCGCATTATTGCCTCTCGCCTCGTCAAGCACATGTACAGAGTGGGTCCTGACCTAGCTGATAGCCAGTTTGGCTTTCGTGTTGGCAGGTCAACGATTCACGCAATCATGCGGGTCAAAAACTTGGCGGAGGAAGCAGTATCCCGGGGCAAGGTTGTATTGGCAGTGTCACTTGACATCGCCAACGCTTTCAACAGCCTTCCCTGGAGTTGTATTAGAGAGGCCCTTGTGTACCATAGGGTTCCCCTCTATCTCCGCAGGATAATAACAGCTTACCTCTCTGAGCGGTACGTAGAGTGTCCCGGTAGAGACGAGTGGATGAGACATGAGATGACTTGCGGTGTTCCGCAGGGGTCGGTTCTTGGCCCTCTCCTGTGGAACGTCGGCTATGACTGGGTTTTGCGGGGTGAAAACCTACGAGGCATTGAGGTGACGTGCTACGCTGACGACACGTTGGTGACAGCCTGTGCCAAAACCTACCGGGATTGCGCTGTGTTGGCTACGGCAGGTGTAGCCCAAGTGGTCGCCCGTATAAGGCGCCTGGGTCTGGAGGTGGCCCTGAATAAATCCGAGGCTCTGTATTTTCACGGACCCCGGAATGCGCCGCCTGCAGATTCCAATATTGTGGTGGGAGGAATCCAAATCAGCGTCGGGTCGACGATGAAATACTTAGGACTCGTTCTCGACAGCCGGTGGGGTTTTGAGGCGCACTTTCTCACCCTAGTGCCAAAATTGGTGAGAGCTGCGGGTGCTCTCAGTGGCCTACTGCCGAACCTGGGTGGGCCGAAAATTGCGTGCCGACGATTGTACGCTGGGATCGTGCGTTCGATGGCCCTGTATGGTGCCCCAGTGTGGGCCAGCGCTCTGAAAAGCCGAACAGTCACCCTCTTGCGTAAACCGCAAAGGGTGATGGCGATCAGACTGATACGGGGTTATCGGACGATCTCGTACGATGCGGCGTGCGTATTGGCAGGATCTCTCCCATGGGACTTGGAGGCGTCAATCCTCGCGTCAATACACCTTTGGCGCGAGGAGGAAAATGCCCGAGGCCAAATGCCAGCGCAAAGAGAAGTGGAGGGGCGGAGGCTGGAACTACGAACAGCGATGGTCCTCAAGTGGAAAGCGCGATTGGTGCAGTGCACATATGGTGCTAGCACCACTGAAGCGGTAAGACCGGTCCTTGAGGACTGGGTGGATAGACGAAAAGGCGTTCTCACATTTCGCATGACGCAGGTCTTGTCAGGGCATGGATGCTTCGGCAAGTACCTGCATCGGATCGCCGGAAGAAAATCAACGCCACAATGTCACCACTGTGATGGTTGCCCGGAGGACACAGCTCAGCATACGCTGGAGATATGCTCCGCCTGGGATGAACAGCGCCAGGAACTTGTTGCTGTATTGGGGAGTGACCTCTCACTGTCGGCCGTCATCCGAAATATGGTCGAAAGTGAGAGGTCATGGAAAGCTGTACTCTCCTTCTGCGAGAACGTCATTTCAATGAAGGAGACGGCGGAGCGGGAGAGGGAGAATGATTCTGCCTCTCACCCAATCCGCCGACGGAGAGCCGGGGTCCGGCGGAGGAACATCCGTTCACTCCACCCTCCCACTTGATGGGGCCCACGGGCGGTTAAACGGGGGCGTGACCACCGTATAATGGGCCTCATGAGAAGGCGCACGTGGTGTTCCCATGTGCCTTCCTGCGATGGACTTGCAGGTTAAACCCACCTGTAGAGATTGGCCAGCCGAAATTCGGCTGGCCGCCGCCGTCGGGGCCACGGTTGAATGCTTCGGTGACCCCGCGACCCCGGCATATGGCGACGCGAAGGAACACCCCGGTGGTTTTAGTGGGTATACCGACAGGTCATGCGTCGGGGAGTCCCACACACCTCCGCGTGCCGTCCCCGCGGCGCGCGTAGAGACGGTGCGTAACGCATTTCCCCGGGTTAAAAAAAAAAAAAAAAAGGTTAGGTTAGGTTAGGTTAGGTTAGGTTAGGTTAGGTTAGGTTAGGTTAGGTTAGGTTAGGTTAGGTTAGGTTAGGTTCTCCCCCGTTGTGCTGCCACCTTATCGTGGTGGGGGGGTTTGCGTGTCCTAATGACCTTCAGGGCTATACCGGATAGGGCTTCCCATACCGGACAGGCTTGAAGCGAAGGGCCAGACAAAGAGCAGCACAAGGAGGGCCCTCCGTGTGTTTCTCTGATAACAGAGAACTCACGTGATCTGGGCCAATATGGGACGGGCCAGCACACTGCCCAATTGCGGTGTGTCTGGCAGGCATACGTGCCACCGTTGGAGGAGAATGACTAGCCACATGTCTCGCGTTCCGTAAGTCGCGGCACACTTCAACGACCCTGCCTGGTGGCTCCAGCAGGAGATGTTGTGTGTTCGCCTCCCGGAGGGCTTGCCTTAATTGGCCGACCCGCGGGAAGGTAAACCCTATAAAACCCGAGAGAACCCTCGTTAAAACCTGCGGATACTTGGCGACCTCTGCAGTATGTAGCCCCTCCTCTAATTGGCGTAACGGGGAGCGATCTTATTTCGCCTACTACTCGTGGGAACAAAAATGAGCACTGAACCCCCCCCCCCGCCTAGTTTTAAGTTTAGCATAAGTGACGAGATGGATGGCGGATTACCCGCCTCGATGAAGGATGACGTAAGAGACGTTACCCCTGCTGGGACCACGTCTGACTTCGTCTACATATCCGAGTCGGACTCGGATATGAGCCTCGCGAGTTCCAACTCGCGAGAGACGCAGCGGAAACGCCCCAAAGCTCCAGAGGATGGAAAGGACGCGGAAGGCGAGGATTCGCCACCTGCCAAATCTTCTCCGGCCCGTCGCGGGCGTGGGCGCCCGCCGACGACGGGGCAGTACGTCGGTTTGGCGAAAGCCAAGCAAGAGCTCTTAGTAGTCCGAAGGAAGGAGCTGGAGCTCCAAGCGGAGGAGGAAGTCGCCGCAATCGCTCGCGAAGTCCGTCTGAGGAATGTGTCTGCTGCGAGGGTGCCGGTGGTGGGCCTAGGTGGCGGCAATGATGATGATTCGTGCCTCTCTTCGACCCTGGCAGATAGGGTCGAGGAGTGCACGAACGTCATTACGCAAGTTGCCACCAAGTCGAGCAACCTGAAGGGTACGTTTGTCAGGGCCTTGAAGGATGCGGCGGCGACCATTCGAGAGGCAGTTACTCTGCTCAGGAATAACACCTCTACTGAGGAAACCCTGAGACTCCAGGCGGACAACAACCGGCTACGGGAAGAGCTGGCTGCGCTCAGGAGGGAGGTCACCAGCATGCGCGCAAGCGTGGCTGCTGCTGCTGTGAACGCCGTGCCTCCCGTCCCGGAGCAGTTGTCAGCGCAGCACTCACAGACGGAGGCCATAGCGCGCGATGTACTGTCCCGGGTTGGGACGTTAATCAGCGCGCGGTTTGAGGCGCTCGAGGAGCGCCTGCTGCCTGAGAAACGTCTCAGGCCGCCTCTGGCAGCAGACAGGCGAAATATAGAGCCCGAGCCCCAGCCTGGATCGTCGTCGGCGCTGGATCCCCCCTCTTTCCCCTCTTTGGAGGAGGTGGCGACATGGAGTGCGGTGGCAAGAAGAAAAGGCAAGGGAAAAGGAAAGAAGACGGCACCCACGCCTAGCGCGGTGGTGCCAGCCCCCACTGCCGCAAAGGCCAAGAAGTCTGTGGCCAAAAAGCCCGACTCTGCTACAACGTCGAGGCCAGCCTCGGTGCCTAAGCCCGCTTCAGCTGGCGTAAAACCTGCAGCGGTGCCGAAGCCCGCAAACAGCGGCGGGAATGCCGGAAAGCCTGGCAAAAGGCGCAAGCGTGGCGGGCGCCAAATGCGTGCTCCCACGACGGCGGCTGTAGTTATTACGCTGCAGCATGATGCCGTCGAGAAGGGAGTCACGTATAAGGATGTTCTCCTGAAGGCTCGTCAGAGGCTTGACCTGGCGGCCCTCAATATTCCGGCAGGCCTCAAAATAAGGCAGGCGGTCACGGGAGCTCGGGTCCTGGAGCTGCCGTCCGCGGTCACGGCAGAAATGGCGGATCGCTTCGCAGCGAAACTCCGCGAGGTCCTGGCTGGAGAGGCGCGGGTCGCTAGGCCTGTTAAGTGCGCAGATCTGCGCCTGGCAGGCCTGGATGACTCCGTCACAAAGGATGAGGTCCTCTCTGCAATCGCTGCCCAGACGGGCTGCCCCATTGACCATGTCAAGGGGGGCGAAATCCGCGTGGGCCGCATGGGTGCTGGCTCTCTTTGGGTGCAGTGCCCAGTGGCGGCCGCGAAGGCATTAGTGGCTGCCAAAAGCCTCAGGGTCGGGTGGAGCAGTGCGCGCGTTGAGTTACTGGAGCCGCGCCAAATGAAGTGTTTCCGATGCCTGGAAATTGGGCACACGCGGCTCCAGTGTCCCTCGGAGGTGGACCGCAGCGATCTGTGCTACCGCTGCAGCGCTCCTGGGCACAAATCGGCGATGTGCTCCGCAAAACCACACTGCATAGTGTGCGCGGCTGCGGGTAAGCCTGCAGAGCATGCGGTGGGGGGCAAAGACTGCTCCCCACCGAAGAAAGGCAAGAGGACCGCCCAGGCCCTGGTGTCACAGCAGGCGGGTCGGGAATTACCCCGACAGGAGGAAATGAGTGTTGATCCCAATGATGGATAGGGATCCACACCGTTTCCTCCAGGTGAACCTTAACCATTGCGCTGGTGCCCAGGATCTGCTTTTCCAGGCACTAGCGCAATGGGGAATTGGACTTGCCATTGTAGCAGAGCCCTACTGCATCCCGGCCAGCTGGGCAGGGGATGCCACTGGCGTGGCGGCCATCTGCGTCCCCAGCGGCGGCTCACCCCTCCTGGCAAGAGAGAGGGGACCGGGGTTTGTGGCGGTGGACTGGGGAGAGTACACTGTATTTTCAGTGTATCTCTCGCCCAGCAGAACCCTCGCGGAGATCGAGGTGGTCTTGGGCGAGATGCAGATGGCCGTTAGGCGGGCTGCCCCTCGCTCTATAGTCGTGGCGGGCGACTTCAATGCCAAGAATTTGGCTTGGGGTTCACCTGCCACCGATGCGCGAGGAATTGTGGTTGAGGAGTGGGCAGCGGAGACTGGGTTGGCTCTTCTTAACTGCGGCACTGCGCACACCTTTGTTGGCCCGCAGGGGTCGTCCATTGTGGACCTCTCCTTTGCGTCCCCTGCGGTCGCGGGGGCAGTGCAAGACTGGCGGGTCGAGGAGGAGATGGAGACGCTGTCGAATCATTTATACGTCCGTTTCAGCGTCTCCTCTTCTTCCGGGAGGGTTCGGCCTCATCACCGTCCCCCCGTGGGAAGCTCAGCGTTTCCGCGCTGGGCCCTCGCGGGGCTGAATGGGGATCTGTTGGAGGAGGCTGCGATCGTGGAGTCTTGGGGCTCTCCCATCGAGACGACACCAAACGGGGGCGCACTGCATTTTCGCGATGCGCTAACGCGGATCTGCGACGCCTGCATGCCCCGTGTTCGGCATCGGGGTCGCGGAAGGCAAGTCTATTGGTGGTCACCTGCCATCGCGGAATTAAGACAGCGCTGTATCGTGGCCCGCCGGCAGTTCCAGCGCCAACGTGGGAGACGGCCTCGAGAGGAGGATCTGGGGGAACAGCTGCGGAGGGTGTACGGCGACGCTAAAAAGTCTTTGCAGCTGGCCATCCTGCAGTCGAAGGACGCCGCCTGGGGGGAGCTTCTTGCGGGGCTAGACCGCAACCCATGGGGCCGCCCCTACAGGGCCACCCGGGGAAAGCTCTGTCCCGGCCCGCCGGTGGCTGAGTCCATTGCGCCTGGGCAGCTGGCTGGGGTGCTCGAGGCGCTTTTCCCGACGCTGGTTGGAGAAATCCCACCCGTGTTGGAAGCGGATGCCACCGAAACGGTACCCCCAGTCACGGAGGGCGAAATGAGTGCCGCACTTCTTCGCCTTCGTGGCCGCAGAACGGCGCCTGGTCCCGACGGGGTGCCCGGCAGAGTCCTGGTTTCGACTCTGGGGCCCTTGGAGGAAAAGCTGCGGGAGCTGTTTACCGCCTGTTTACAGAGTGGACAGTTCCCATCGTGCTGGAAGGAGGGCAAAGTTGTCCTCCTTCGGAAGGAGGGACGCTCTCCTGAGTCTCCCTCGGCTTACCGGCCGATTGTCCTCTTGGACGAGGCCGGTAAGCTAATGGAGAGAATTGTGGCCTCACGCATCGTTCGGCGTATGGTGTGCGAGGGGCCGGATTTGTCGGAGGCGCAGTATGGCTTCCGGCCAGCGCGTTCCACAATTGACGCCATCCTCACCGTCAAGGAGTTCGCGGAGGAACAAGCGGCGAACGGCAGCGTGGTGTTGGCGGTGTCTCTTGACATTGCCAACGCCTTCAATACCCTACCGTTCGCCGCCATCGAGGATGGCCTGCGCTTCCACCGACTTCCCCGCTACTTGCGTGCGCTTATCGCGTCGTATTTGCGGGGGAGAAGAGTGGCGTGTGTGGGGCGTGGTGGCGCAGTCATATGGAGGGACGTGTGGTGCGGTGTTCCGCAGGGGTCGGTCCTTGGCCCTCTGCTGTGGAACATCGGCTACGACCGTGTCCTCCGCGGTGCCTTGCTGCGCGGGCTGCGAGTCGTCTGCTATGCCGACGACACGCTTGTACTCGCCCGCGGAGCGACGCATGAGGAGGCTATTAGACTCGCGGCGGTGGGTGCTGGGCTGGTGGTGTCCCGCATCCGGGACCTGGGGCTCAGGGTGGCCTTGGAGAAGACTGAAGCCCTCTTCTTTCATGGACCCCGGAGGATACCGCCTTTTGGGGCGACAATTCACATCGCTGAGGTGGAGGTCCGAGTCAAGACCGAGATCAAGTATCTCGGACTCGTCCTGGACGGAAGATGGACGTTCGCCGCCCACTTCCGCCGGCTGACGCCAAAATTGATGGGTGCGGTGGCTGCCCTCGGACGCCTATTACCCAATGTGGGTGGACCGGGGTCCGTCTGTCGCCGCCTGTATATGGGGGTCATCAGATCGATGGCCCTCTATGGCGCCCCCGTGTGGGTGGGAGCACTGAGCGCCACGAACAAAGCGCTGCTAAGAAGACCGCAGCGTGCCATGGCGCTCAGGGCCATACGCGGTTACCGCACAGTAGCCGGCGAGGCAGCGTGCGCCCTGGCGGGATCCCCACCATGGGACTTGGAGGCAGGTGTTCTCGCAGAGGTCTATCGACGCGTTACCGAAATGAGGCGGCGCGAAGATGACCTTGTCGCCGAACGCATTGCCAGGTGGCGTCGCCAGGCGCGCGTCATACTGATGCGCAACTGGCGAGATCGTTTGGCGGCACCCTCCGCCGGGCATCGGGTGGCAGAGGCCGTAGGGCCATCATTGGTGGAATGGGTCGGCTCCCGTAATGGCAGTTTGTCGTTCCGGATGGTGCAGGTGATGACCGGGCATGGCTGCTTCGGTCATTACCTGCACGCTATCGGGAGAGAGCCGACTCCAAGGTGCCACCACTGCGCGAGCGCCGACGATACGGCGCAGCACACGTTGGCGGAATGCCCGGCGTGGGACGAGCCGCGAGAACGGCTTCGTGACGTCGTCGGGTCGGACCTCTCGCTGCCGGCCATCGTGAGAGCGATGGTCGGCAGCCGGGTGGCGTGGGAGGGGATGGCGTCCTTTTGTGAGACCGTCGTCTTACAAAAGGAGGCCGCCGAGAGGGAACGGGAGGACAACAGCTCTTCCGACCCGATCCGGCGACGTCGCGTGGGACGGCGACGGGCGGCGCATGAGCGCCGCCTGCCGCCATGAGCGGGCCCCCGGGTGGCAGACGTGGGGACGTCTGTCACCTAACGGTAAGGGGCCCCGCGTAGGCAGAATGCCCCCTGGTGTCAAGGGCATTCCAGCGGAGTACGTGCAAGACACGTGGTGTGCCCAGACCTGAAGTCTGATGGTTAGGGCGGCCGTGGCCGGTCTGCAGCAGAATCGCTTTGGCGGGTCCTGCAGTCCGTCAGATCACGGCGGTGGAGGACACCCGATGGGTTTTAGTTGGTAGACTGCTTCTTTGCAGGAGTCCAACATAACCCCCTGGCTCCCCGGCCCGAGGGTATGCGTAACGCATTTCCCATCGAAAAAAAAAAAAAAAAAAAAAGGTTAGGTTAGGTTTTTTTTTTTTTTTTTTTTTTAATATCTTACACCTCTGACGTTATCAGAGACAGTATCTACATTATATTCTACACTTCCATACCAGTTCTCGCATTAATTCCTCTCGTACTTTCATTCCGCATCCTATATCTTTCTTGCATTCATCTCATTCATACAGCTACGGGTGGGACTCCCGTCTTTTCTATCTATACTCACTATTCTTTATTTATTTATTTTTATTTTCCAAGGAAAGACAAAGGGGGGTAAATAATTTCACATCTCAGTTTTATAACTTATCACAATTTTCTTTTCTTTTGATTCTTCTTTCTTTTGATCTTGTAAATTATTTTTTATGATTTTTACATAAAATGTGTTGTCTTCAAAAATTTTGATCCTTATTCTATTTATTTTCAAAAACATTTTAGTACAATCCAATATTTTTACATTCTAATTTGTTGGCTAATATTAATAATATGCTGTTTTTATATATTTTTAAATATATATCCCAGCATTACTTATTTCTCTAGTTTAATTTATTATTTACTTATAGCTATTAAGATTTTACTTAAAAATGTAATGTTTCTATCTTGTTTTTATTACTGATATTGTTTTTCATACATGTTAATGTATAACTCAGTATACATTTAACATTATTACTAATCTATTTATTTCTTTTAATTACCTTAGATGCTAATTTTGTACAGTAATTTAAAAATATGTTACGTTTATCATTGTCCTGCATAATTTTGCTTACATTTCCAACTTTAATATTTTCATTTAAATTGTGTTCAGTTTCAAATCTCAGCAGGCCATATACCGGACATTCAAACAATACATGGACTATTGATTCTTTGACATCGGGGTCACATATACATGATGAATTCTCTTTGCACCTGAATCTGTGTAGGTATTCAGAGAATCCACCATGGCCTGTCATTACTTGCGTGGCTACACTGGTTGACTTGAGTTTCCTTACTATTTTGTAAGCTTGCACTGCGTCCGGGAAGAAGATCTTAGTAATCGCCGCTGTTGTACTTGACTTGTACCTCCGATTCCATTCGTCAAGTGAGGACATGCGAATCTCTCTTTTGACGAATGAAATCGGACATCGGTCGTAGTCGGGTCTAGTCTTCAGTTTTAACGCTGCATATTTAGCCAATTCATCCGCTCTCTCATTACCCTCAAGTCCTTTGTGTGCTTTGATCCAGAACAGGGATACGTCCTTGCTCTGGAGTGTGCAGTTTTTAAGGTTGTTACGCGACTCGACGGCTAGAGGATGGGTAGTGCTGTAGTTTATAACCGTCTCCAGCGCTGAGCGAGAATCGCTGTATATGCCAAAGCTATTTCCCTGGTGCTTTAAGACCTCCCTAGTGGCGACGCATATGGCCAGAAGTTCAGCCTGGTAGACGGTGCAATGAGCTGACAGTTTTTTCTTGATGGCTTTGAATTCGGCATTGTTGTCCCATAAGGACAATGCTGCTCCGACCTTGCCCTCAATTTTACTGCCATCGGTATAAATTCTCACTGACTGTAGATTGTGGTTTTCTACATCCTGTTGGTCTACCAGACTCACAAACTCCAGGCGAACATGCGCCGCCGGGTGGGGGGTCTTGGAAAACGCTACCGGTCGTTCTATTTCCTCGCCTCCCAGTGCCGACCGCGTCACCCCTCTCCTAGCCTCGTATAGAGCTGCTGCTTCTTGGATTCGGAGGTCGAGTGGCAGTAACCCAGCCAGCACTAGTGACGAGTTTAAGGACACGGTTCGGTATGCTCTTGTCAATTTCTGGGCAAAACCCCTCTGGACCGTGTTTAGGAGCTTTTGCACTCCCAGTTTCTTGGTTGCCGGAGCCCAGGCGCTTGCAGCGTACATGATTATAGGTTCCACCGTTGCATTGTATATTAGTCGTATGATCTCCGGATGGAGACCCCAACTAATTTTTGCGGCTCTTGACAACTGTTTGTAGATGTTTAGCGCCTTCAGGCAGACAGCCGCGGCATGGCTGTTAAAAGTTAACTTGTGATCTATAGTAAGCCCAAGAAGTTTTATTTCTTTGAATATTTCGATACCTATTCCGCCCATGTGCAAACTTGGTGTGTCGTACTTTAATTTCTTGGTTAAAACCATGGCTTTAGTTTTTTGCGGGCCAAAATTGAGTTTGTTACTAACACCCCAGTTCTGCACATAGGCGAGAGTGGCATTTGCCTGCTGTTCTACTTCCTGAGCTGTACTTCCGTCGAAGATCAACACTATGTCGTCCGCGAATGCCTGACTGTAATCTCCGCGCTTTTCCAATCCTTTTAGTAATGGATCCAGTAGAAGATTCCAAAGGATTGGTCCACCGATAGATCCTTGAACACATCCTTTATTTGTATTTTTGGTGTGTTCTACACCTCCATACCTAACTGCGACCTGTCTTTGTTCCAGGTAGCTATCAAGCAATCTTCTAATGTTGGTCGGGCATCCCTCTTCGGTAAGTCTCAGCCTTATTGCCGGCCACCATGCATTGTCGAAGGCTCCCTCTATGTCCAGTGAGACCATTATGACCAGTTTTTTAGATTTTAATTTGCCCTTTATATAATTCATCAGGTCATAGAGGGAGTCTTCGGTGCTTTTTTGTGGCATAAAGCCATATTGACGAATACACATTTTAGGGAGAAAATGCCACTTTAATCTTCCGACAGTCATTTTTTCCAAAATTTTTCCCATCACGGGCAACAAACCTATAGGCCTGTACGACTTGGGATTGGTGTAGTCGGTCTTCCCAGGCTTCCTAAGAGCTACCACTGTAGCTCGTTTCCAGATGGCCGGAAACAGCCCCAAGGAAAGGCACTTGTTTGCCAGTGATAGGAAGTGTTCTGGGTCTCGGAGAATGACCTGGGCACATATATCGGCTGTAAAGCCATCGGCTCCGGGCGCCTTCTTCGGATTGAAACTTTTTACTGTGGTTTCTAGTTCTACCAATGTAAATGGTGGATCATGTTCATTTTCTTGGTTGCCTCCACTCATTTGGATAACCATTTTCCGGATACGTTGGTGTTCATCATTATCGTTTTCTTCAGTGTCTTCCGTGTAAAAAGTTTCAGCTAGCACCCTCGCCGAATCCTTAAGGTCGACCTCTTTTCCATCGTTAGTTAATGGTAAATCTTCGTGTCTTTTGTTTGTCCTTCCTATTACTCGGTAGATACCTTCCCATAGACCTTCTCTGTCCTGTTTACTACAGAAATCCTTCCAGCTGTTAATTTGAGCCTTTTTTACTTTAGTTTCGTATTCATCTTTTGCTTGCAGGTACTGCTCAATAACTTTCGCTCTTCGGACAGGTGCGGCGCAACGGATCCTGCGCTTTTTGGTGGCTACTTCCTTTTTTAACGCTGCGAGGTCCTCGGTCCACCACGGTAGGGTCAATTTACTTTTGGATTTCTTTTTTGGAAATACTTCTTGGCATGTTTGTGTTATTATTCTTGTATATGTCTCAATTATGTTTTCTAGTTCTTCTGTGGTATTTATTTTTTCTATTTCTGCTTTGGTGATTTGGTTATCTATCTTTAATTGATCGAGTAACTCATGAAAGAGGCCCCAATTTGGGTTTTTGGTGTTGTATAGTCTAGTCGTTCTTTTAATTTCGATACTCTCTGACTTTTTTAGTTTAATTTTGAAGATAATACTATTATGGTCTGAACTAACTAAACCTCTATCCACCGCCCAGTCGTCAACCAGATCAAGCAAGTCCTCCGTGCAGGCCGTTATATCGACAAAGCTGGTGTATGTCTTGTTTCCTCTTATTGTTTCAAAAGTGGGAGTATTTCCAACGTTGAGCACCTGCAAGCCCATTTCCTCCAGATAACCAGACATTTCCTCCCCCCTGTGATCAATTTTTTCGCTACCCCACCAGGTATTTTTTGCGTTTGAGTCACCTCCAATAATTATTCTATTAGGACCAATCTCTTCATATATTTTCTTAAGTTGTTCCAAGTACGGTGCTATTGGCTGGTCTGGTTCAAAATAAAAAGAGACCACAGCAATATTCCAGGCGTTTGTTCGAATTTTTACCACGACAATGTTATTTGTAGTAAATTTGGGGAGCTGTGCTACTTCCAGGTCCTGATCGAAAACAGCGATCGCTGCTTTAACGGTCCCTTCGTCTGGATCAGTACTCTGGAAGATTCTTACTCCGCTGTAGTTCTTCAAACTTTTAACTCCACCCACATAGGGTTCCTGAAGCAATGCCACAGCTATTTTCCTCTTTGTGGCCTCTATCATAAGTTCATTTGTTGCTAGCTGTTTCCTTTGAAGGTTGGCCTGTGTTACAAGGTACGGTCTTTGCATTGATGAGGTGTCTCTGTTTGTTGTCATATTTTCCGCAAGGTCACCCTTAGCAATATGCTATCATGGCTCGCGCCAGTGCATCCCATCGTTTTCTTGTCGGGCAATCTCGACTGAATGCACTGTGCTCAGTCACGTCCAGTTTTGCTTTGGTGCAATTACAACATGACGGGGTTGCGCCAGCGAGCCAGTCAGCACATTCCGATTTCATGTGGGGTCCCCCACAATGACTACACTTCTCTGTTGTTTCTCTACAGAAGCGTCTGCCGTGACCATATCCGAGACAGAGAGAACACTGAACGAGCGGTGATTGATCCGCCACCTTGATTCTTTGCAGGTCAATGTGCACTGTCTCTGCCTCCAACATCCGGTTCCATATTATGGGAGACACTCTCACGATTACATGGTTGAGATGGGGATTTCTTGCTGCTTTTTTATACCTTACTTCAATCCTATCATCTTGTTTGTCGAGATTTTCAAAAATATTTCTGTTTTGATTCCTCAATGCTAAGAGGACGTCTTCATTACTATTATATTGTAGGACGTCTAAGAGGATCAAAAGAGGGTCCTTGTTTTTTATCTCTTCGACATTTAGGTGGTTCTCTACCTTTTTTAGTCTTTCTTTTACCTTTTGTCTTTCCTCTTCAGATTTACAACCTACTATAACTTTTCTATCCTTTGCTTTTCGTATTTTGTCGACCTTTATCCCTCCTTCCTTCGCATTTACTGCTTTGCGTATTTTGTCCAGGACTTCCTCTCCAGTTTCTGTCTCATCTTTGGAAGTGACCACTACGGAGTGCAGTGCAGTTTGTAAAGAGAACTGCTTTCTGGGTTGACCAGAAACTACGCTTGCGTAGGAGGCCCTTTCCATAGTCTCTTGTTGCATTTTTATGGCTTCCTTTAAACTCTCCATCCTTTCATTGTTATCTTTTATTAGCCTACTATGTTCCTCTAGCTGTTTCCTCAGGTCGTCTCTATCCTGGTTCATTTCAAATCCTTCCATTGGATCTCGTTCTGTTTCCTGTCTGTTATCTTTTTCTGTAATCGTTTGGACCTCTCTATCAAGGTGTTTCTTTTCTTGTGATTTTTCCTGACCCTTTGTTGTACTTTTGACATTTTCTGCTTCTTTGACAAGTTGGTAGAGTCTTTCTATTGCATGCGTTACCTCAGTTTTAATTTCCGTTTTTATATTTCTAGAGTTGCCTAGATGGAGTTTGGCTTTGGTAACGCATGCTCTAGCTTCAGTGAGTCTGTCTTTAGGTTTGTGTTGGGATTTACTTTCCTGTAGAGCAGGTGGCGCACCTGAGGTCACATTTGCATTCCCTTTCCCGGGAGAGGTCAGTGGACTTAATTTCCCAGATTCCCATTCACCTATGCTATTTCTGACATTTTTTGTCACTGTCACGTTTAGTTGAGAAGTCTCGGCCTTCTCAGTCGTTGCTGGTAGCTTTTGGGATTCCTTGGTCTCATTCGATGCCGATTTGTTGTTCTTAGGTGTACGGTGTCCGAACATTTTGGATGGAGTTGTCAGAGGTGTGCGTCAAGAAAATTATAAAATAATAGTCAAGTAAATAGATAATATAAAATAAATTTGTATAAGTTGTAAATATTTACAGAATAATTGCTGTAGTCAACCAAAGAGCCACTCAGGTGAAAAAGTCAAAGTTATCTAGTCAGAGTCACTGGTTTTAATATAAACAACAGAAGGTCAATTATAATAAGAAAATTTTTTAAACTATATGTTAAGACACGAACTCTTTCAATATGTTAGCTTAAAATTAATGCTTATATCTATTTACAACAATACAAGGACAATTTAGAACAGTTTAAGCTATGTAGAGTCAGTTTGTGGGCCAAAAAGAGCACCGTCAACTCAAACAAAGACAATTATAACAATAAAATAGAGTTAAGAATAAAAAATGAAAGTAAGTTATTTTTAAAAAAAGTTAAAACTCTACCTAGAGTCCGTCTCTACTTTTTAACAGGTAGCTGTTGCCGAGCCCTACAGTCTACAAAAAGTCGCATAGAAATCGGGGTATTGGTTCCGGAGATACGGGACTTCGAAAATTTTCAATATGGCCGCCAAAATGGCCGCCGTAATTTAAATTGGCTCTGGAGGGGTCAATTTCGATCGCAGAAAGGCGGGAAAAAGACCAGAGATATGAGCTTACTCTGTAGCATCACAAAAACCACTAAAACAAATCAAAATTTTTTGGCGCTCTACATAGAGATTTTGCTCTACAATGTGATAGAGTTGTCGGTTCTTATATAAAAATAGAAAACCGCGTCCTTCTACGATCGAAACTAACAGAGTAATGGTCAATTCAAAAATCTAAGATGGCGGCCAAGATGGCGGACTGAAATTTAAAATTGTTGTCAAATCGTCCCCAGTGGTCGTATCGGGCCGTTCTTGGGCTCGTTTTGAAGGGCTCGACAAGGGCCACCCGATGGATATACACAATTTAACATAAAAATAAAATCTGATTTATAATACACAAAAAACACTTAAAATTAGGCAAAAACACTGTAAAATAGCAATTTCAAAGAAAAAATTTTACTTTTTTGATTATATTTCCTTAAAATTAGTATTGTCCAAATTTTTGGAGGTAGTCGGATGGTTCCAGCTGGTTCCCCTCTCCTACCTCGTGTCAGCTCCAGATTTTCAAAAATTTATAGCTCAAAAACTTTTATGAGTAACATGTCCAAATTTTTTAATCACTTGTACTGCTCAATGAGAACTATTTTTAGAGCTATTAAAATTTAGGGGTCACCGATGCCAAAAAGGAAATATGATTTTTTAAAAATATGTAAAAATTTCAAAAATTTTTAACTCACGAACCACTTTAGATAACTTTCAAGTCTAAACGGATATGTATTGTGTCCAACTGCTCGAACGAGTCCACATTGAAAAATCCAGCCGCACGCACCCGGATCCGGGACCTCGTGTCCACGTGGTTCCTGCTTTCCTGGTCCTAGCTCAGCAACTGGTGGCGGCAAAAATCCATAAGTCGGCAGGAACGTAGATCTTCATGGTGCCCATGTTTTAGGTCCAAAAAACATGTATGTCACAGCGCTTAATCGCACTACGTACGCACTTAAAGTTTTGAAATCTTGCAAATTTTCACTTTTTTCCAAATATTTTCAGAACAGACAATGTCCGGCTGAAAAACTTCACATTACAAGACAGGCCATATTTTTCCGCACAAAACGGTATATCACACTTATATGTCACTTCGAAAAAACCTATTTTTAAGAATTTTTTAAAGAAATTTCGTGCGCGGAGCAGCCCTGGATGAGTCCGTACTGCGCGGGGGGTGGCGCGCGACTGGTTAGGTTAGGTTAGGTTAGGTTAGGTTAGGTTAGGTTAGGTTAGGTTAGGTTAGGTTAGGTTAGGTTAGGTTAGGTTAGGTTAGGTTTTTTTTTTTTTTTTTTTTTTTTTTTTTTTTTTTTTTTTTAAATCTTACACCTCCAACGTGGTCGGAGTCTGTTTTTTCTATTTTTTTCTAATCTTCACTTTCATTCAAGTTCTATCATTTATTCCTCTCGTACTTTCATGCTTCATACTTTATCTTTCTTTCTTACTTCTCTTTCTTACTTTAACGGGTGGGATGCCCGACTACTCTATTGATCTAGTAGTGGTGGTTTCTAAGTTGTTTCTTTTATTTATTTACAAGGGGGTAATAAGTACACATTTACTTCACACTTTTTTCTTTACAAATTGTATCTTATTCTATTGTATGTTATCTTCTTAATTAATATTTTCTATTACTATTTTCTTATTTTATGTTGATAGATTAATATCTTCAAGATATTACTTCAGCATAGCTTACTCTACTTGTTTTTACATATCGTTTTCCTAACTATATTTATACAATAATTTAAAAAAGTTTCTCTTTTTTTACCTGACATTATTTGGTCTATGTTGTCAATCGTTAAGTTGGTGTCTAATAGTTGTTCTGTGTTGTACTTCTCGTGTGAATAAAGAGGGCACTCCAGGATTAGGTGGGCGACGGTTTCTTTGACGTCGGGGTCGCAGGTGCACGATGGGCTCTCCTTGCACCCAAAGCGGTTTAGGTACTCTGAGAACCCACCGTGCCCTGTCATCAGTTGGGTTATTATATTTGTGAACTGAATTTTCCTTACTATAGCGTACGCCGCCACCGCATCGGGGAAAAATATCTTAGTTACGCTTCCTGTTGCGCTATTTTTGTACCTTTGGTTCCATTCGTCAAGCGAAGCTATACGAATACTTCGCCTGACGAATGAAACCGGGCACAAATCATAATCAGGCTTACGTTTGGACCCCAGGGCGGCCTCTTTGGCGAGATGATCTGCCCGTTCATTCCCTTCAAGCCCTACATGGGCTTTAATCCAGAATAGCTTTGTTTGTTTATTCTGTTGTGCTGCTATTCTCAGGTTTTTTCGCGCTTCCACTGCCAAAGGGTGAAGGGAATTGGTGTTGATGACTGTTTGTAATGCCGCCGTGGAGTCACTGTAGATGCCGCAGCTTGTGGCTCTATGTTTTAAAATCTCCCGCGTCGCTCTACATATAGCCAAGAGTTCTGCCTGGTAGACGGTGCTGTATGACGGCAGAGCAAGCTTGAGGGCCTTAAACTCGGCTGCTCTATCCCACATGGATAGTGCCGCTCCGACTCGGCCCTCAATCTTGCTGCCGTCAGTATAAATTTTAAGTTCGAAGTTGTCATGCGAATCCAGCTCGTCTTGGTCTACCAGACTTATGAACTCCAGGCCCATATGTTCCGCGGGGTGCGGGGATTCCAGAGCTGAAGCCGGTCGCTCGATCTCCCTGTCTCCCAATCCCGGCCAGGGTACACCCCTCCTGGCCTCATAAAGTGAGGCTGCCTCACGTATACGTAAGTCGAGGGGGAGCAACCCAGCCAGGACGAGTGCCGAGTTCAGGGAGACTGTTCTGTAAGCTTTAGATATTTTTTGCGCATAACCCCTTTGGACTGCGTTGAGGAGTTTAATTACTCCCAGTTTTGATGCAGCTTGTACCCATGCGCTGGCGGCGTACGTGATAATAGGTTCTGCTGTACTGGTGTAAATAATCCTTATTATCTCTGGATTTAGGCCCCAACTGACTTTCGCTGCTTTGGCGAGTTGATTTTGAACAGCTATGGCCTTTTTGCAAACATTAGCAACGTGGCTATTAAAGGTAAGTTTGCTGTCGATTGTCAGGCCTAATAATTTGATTTCATTAGTCATGCGAATGCTAACCCCCCCCATGCTGATTTGTGGTGTGTCGTATTTTAGCTTCTTGGTCAGTAACATTGCGTTGGTCTTATGTGCAGCAAATTTGAGCTTATTTTTGACACCCCACTCCTCAACATGTCTGAGGGTAGCATTCGCACGACTTTGAATATCCCTAGCAGTGTCCCCATCGAACACGAGGACTACGTCATCGGCGAAAGCCTGACAGTAGTCCCCTCTTTGTTCCAGGTCTTTCAGCAGGGGGTCGAGAAGAAGGTTCCACAGAATTGGCCCGGCTATGGAACCTTGCACGCAGCCTTTTTCTGTGGCGGTGGTCGCCTCTTCACCACCATATCTTACTCGAACCCTCCTGTCTGTCAGATAATTATCAAAGACCCTTCTAAGGTTGATCGGGCATCCTTCCTCCGCCAGTCTCAATCTAATCGCGGGCCACCAGGCGTTGTCGAAGGCTCCCTCTATATCCAGAGAAACCAGAGTGATCAATTTTTTCTGATTTAGTTTAGTGCGGATGTACTGCATTAGGATATAGAGGGAGTCTTCGGTACTCCTTTGGGGCATAAAACCGAACTGACGTGTGCTTATTTTGGGTAGGAGATGGTACTTGAGTCTGGTGACCAGCATCTTTTCATAAATTTTTCCAAGGACTGGCAAGAGACCGATTGGCCGGTAGGATTTGGGTGTTGTGTAGCTACCCTTCCCAGGTTTTTTCAATACCGCAACTATGGCCTCCTTCCATATCCCTGGAAAATATTGGTGCTCCAGACATTTATTTAATAATGCAAGGAAGAGCTGAGGGTCATCGACTATGGCATTTCGGCATATGTCCGCCGTAAAGCCTTCCACGCCAGGGGCCTTTTTAGGGTTGAAGGTCTCCAACACATTTTTCAGCTCGATTATGGTAAACGGTGGGTCACACTGTTCAAAGTGGTTCCCATCGTTCACTTTATCAGCTCGTTTTCTGACCTGGTGGTGGTAAGTATGGTCAGTGTTTTCCAGATCTTTAGGATAAAAGGTGTCTGCCAACAACCGTGCCGATTCTCTCATCCCCAATACCTTGCCTTCATTCTCAAGTGGTAGGTCCTCCTCCCTCTTTTTAGTTCTTGAGAGTACTCTGTATATACTGTCCCAGACGGTTTCCCTGTCTTGCTTTGTGCAGAACGCCTTCCAGCTGTCCGTTTGGGCCTTCGTCACCATAGTCTCGTAGGCTTCTTTTTGTCTGAGATAGTCTTCGACGACCATTGCTCTGCGGATGGGTGCAGCGCATCTGATCCTGCGACGCTTTGTGGCGACTTCCCTCTTCATCGTTGCGAGTTCATCAGACCACCACGGGATGGTAAGTATTTCTGTATTTTTCTTTTTGGGTATTGCGTGGTCGCAGGCTTTGGTGATTATCTCAGTGAATAGGACAGCTGCTTCTTCGGCCTGATCTTTACTGTTTATTTGACCTATTTTAGTGCTTGTGAGCTGGTGTTCAGCCTTAAACTCCTGGAGTTTTTCGTGGAAGAGACACCAGTTGGCCTTCTTTGTGTTGTAGAGCCTTGTAGTTCGCTCTATGCTGGTACCTTTAGATTGTTGAAGTCTGATTTGAAAGGTTATTGAATTGTGATCTGAGCTTATAAGTGTTTCGTCAGTTCTCCAGTTGTCGATCAGACCGAGAATGTCCGCTGAGCAGGCTGTGATGTCCACGAAGCTCGAGTACCTTTTGCCACCACGAATGGTGTCAAAAGTTGGTACGTCTCCGGTGTTCAAAATGTGAAGGCCCATTTCGTGCACCGTGCCTGCCACTTCATCCCCCCTATGGTCTATATATTTACTCCCCCACCATGTACTTTTTGCGTTAGCATCTCCACCTATGACTATATTTTTGGCCTTGAGTGTATGCTCTATTTTTCTGGGATGGTCGAGATAACCCTCTATGGGCTGGTCTGGCTCGAAGTAGAAGGAGACAATCGCGACCTTCCAGGCACTGGTTTTGACTTCGACCACTGCGATGTTGCTGGTGGTAAGCTCCGGATGCTGTATGACGTCTATGTCTCGGTCGAATATGGCAATGACCGCTTTCGTTACAGTGTCGCCAGTGCTCTGGAAGATTCTCACCCCGCTTTGACCCCTCATACTCTTTGCCCCGCCCACATAGGGTTCTTGGAAGAGTGCTATAGCGATTTTGCGTTTACTGGCTTCCATTAGAGCCTCGTAGGTTGCCAGCTTCTTACGTTGCAGGTTTGCCTGCATTACATGGTAGGGGAGTTGCATGCCTTGTGCGCCTTTAGCAATAGGCTATAGAGGCCCTTGCTATCCTATCCCATTTGGCTCTCACGGGGCAGTCTTGGCTGAAGGCATTGTGTTCTGCACGTTCAGGTTCCATTTCAGCTTTTAGGCAGTTTTTACAGGCGGGTTTCTCACCCGAGAGCCAGTCTGGGCATTCAGCTTTTAGATGAGGACCACCGCAATGGCTGCATAAGTCTGCTGTTTGTTTGCAGAACCTCTTTGAGTGGCCGTAACCCAAACAGCGGGAGCACTGAATGAGCGGGGACTGGTCCATAACTCGGATCTGTTGAAGATCGATATGAACAGTCCCCGCCTCCAGCGCCCGCTTCCAGACAACGGGAGAGGTGGTTATGATAACGTGGCAGACATGCGGGTTTCTGGCTTTGCGTCTGTATTTGATAACCAGTCTTTTTTCATCTTCGTCTAGGCCGTCAAGAATACCCCTGTTTTGGTTTCTGAAGGCTTTTAAGACGTCCTCATCGGTGTTAACCGCGAGGACGCCTCTAAGCATTAGGAGGGGGTCTTTGTTCTTGACTTCCTCAACTACTAGATGATTGCTTGCCTCTTCTATTCGGTTTTTAACTTTTTGCCTCTCTTCTTTGGACCTGCAGCTCATTATTATTTTGCGGTCTTTCGCCTTCCTAACTTTTGCGACTTGGACCCATCCCTCCTTGGCGTCCACTGCCTCTCTGACTTTTGCGAGAACTTCGTCTCCTGTGTCAGTTTCGTTTTTCGAAGTGACTACTACGGAGTGCAGGACACTTTTTCCGGGAGAGCGCTCAGTAATGTGGGACGCGGTGACACTGGCGTAGGTTTTATTTGAGATGAAGTCCTTGTGGAGCTCCAGTCTTTCATTCAGCTCCTCCATTTTCCTATTATTCTCCCTTATAAGGCTGATGTGTTCTTCTATTTGAGCAACGAGTGGGCTCCGTTCTTCTTCTTTCTCTAAAGTTTTCACGGTATTGGTGGTTTCGGGAGCTTTACCAGTCTTGTTTTTGGAATTTTTAAATTCCTGCTTTACTTCCTTTACGAGCTGATACAACCTGTCGACCGCTTCTATAACTCCGGCCTTGATATCGGTTTTCAAGTTCCGCGAGTTGTTCAGGTGGAGCTTGGCTTTGCTGAGGCAGGCTCGTGCTTCCGCAGTGCGGTCAGGGTACGCCTGTTTTTTGAGGAGGTGGTCCTCCGAGGGCTGTTGGTCAGCGCTCGAGTTACCGTCCCGCGGAAGCGCTCGTCTGCTATTTGGCTTTTGTAAGCCGGTCTTACCCGTGGTTGGGGTGGAATTGCTGTCGACCCCCTCAGATGCCCGCTGTTCGATGCTTTGTCGCATCTTAGAGACTAGAGTTTGGGTCTTTGGGGGGGATTTCCGAGGCTCCGCCTGACCCGCGGCTGATTTGGGTGGGGTTCTCACGGTCGACATGATACGTATGGGAGGTGTGCGTCAATGCAATAAAATAAATAAAATAAAAAGGTGCGCTTGCAGTCAAAATTTAATTTAATTTAATTAGCTCTATGTAGAAATCGTGATTACCTAGCCTAGTGTTGGTCTTTAAAACAAGGCACAACAAGATAGAACAACAACAGAATAGAACAACCAGGCAAAACGATCGACAACGAAGAGCAATTCAGTCTAAGTAGAGTCGTTCAGTCTTTAGTTTAGACTGTGTCAGTATACCTGCAAAATTTAAAGTAATTATATAAGTAAAAACACAAAGTTTTACAGTAATCAAAAGTAGAGTCAGTAATGAAGGGCCCAATAAGACCCGGTCTGGTCTAAAAATCAAAAATAATATTGTCAAAATACAAAATAAAACAAGCACAAAAGAAAACAAGATATCTATTTAAAATTTAAACTATTCTAAAATTATGCTCTAGGCAGAGTACGTCTCCACAGACATATAAGTATCCCCTTATGTCTTTATGTCATCAAGAAAAACCGTTACTATCATATATAGTGTAATTTTACAATTATAATAATAAAAAATAGAAACTCTACCTTGGGCTCTACATAGAGTCTATCTCTACATGAGAATATATAGCACTGACAGAGCCAAACAAAATACAAAAAGTCCGGTCAAATTTGGTGAAGGGGTTCCGAAGATATGGGGCTTTGAAACAATCAAATATGGCCGACAAAATGGCCGACAAAATTTAGAAATGCGATTCTGACGTCAATTTTGATCGTAAAAAGATGCGGTTTGGACCAGGAATATGGGCAAGCCGTGGACCTTCACCTCCGATAGCTAAAAAGTGCCAGAAAAATTTGGACTCTATGTAGAGTTTTTAGTGAATATTTCGATAAAGTAGATAAAGGCCTCACCGATACCCAAAACCCCATCCAAATCGGACCAGTATTTACAGAGATATAAGAATTTTAAAATATTCAAAATGGCGGCCAAGATGGCCGCTCAAAATGTAACTTTGTCTGTATGTGACCGAATGTTATCGAGTTTGGGCTCGTTGAATCGGGCTCAATGTGCTCTGTCTTAATAGCTAATAATAATTTACAAATATTTAACCCCCTATTTATTATTTACAAAAAACACCCTAAATACACCAAAAAATACACAAAAAGTGGAATAAAAAACTAAAGTATTAATATAAAAATAAACAAAAAATTGGAAGATAGTCTGTATATACACTATTATTTTTACACATAAAATTAAATGTCCAAGGGTTAGAATTAGGGATGGCACGTGTTTAACCCTTATATTGAAAAATTCATATTTTAAAAACCGGTGCACAGAAAAATTTGAAATTTTGCAGGTTTATAGTCTTTTAGGGTCTCAATAATAGTGAAATAAAAACACTAGGTCACCACTCGCTTTAAAAAGATATTAATTTTTGAAAATTGACAGTTTTTTATAAAATTTGTAACTTCGGTACCTTTTGTTTTCTTGATGTTCTGAAAACGGCTACGGTCTTCTGGCGATGTCCTCCTTCGATTGGGGTAGTCAGCGCTCACCGAAAGTATCGGGAACACCGACCTCGTGGCCACGTGGTTTCTATTTTTCCGTTCATAACTTCGTCAATTTTGTCGGCAAAAATCCAAATTTGGTATCCGCTTGTAGATCTCGACAGTGTGCGTCTTATGAAGCCAAAAAACGGGCAGGTCACAGCGCTTGTTTGAGCAGCGTTCGCACTTAAAGATATCAAATTTTTCACTTTCACAGTTTTTTCACAATATTAATTGCACCAATGAAGTCCGACTGAAACTTTTTTCACAAAACGATAGAACTTATTTTTCCGCGTACGGCAATATATAACACTCTATGATTGTGTTAAGAAATACCATTTTTAGGAATTTTAAACGAAAAATTTTTGCGCGGAGCAGCGTTCAAAGTGTGCGTTCGGCGCGGGGGGATGCGCGCGACTGGTTAGGTTAGGTTTTTTTTTTTTTTTTTTTTTTTTTTTTTTTTTCCTCTTCTACCTCTGACATTATCAGAGCCTGTTTTAAACTACATTTCTCTTCCATACCAGTTCTCGCTTTTATTCCTCTCGCACTTTTATTCCGCATACTTGGTCTTTCTTTCATCCATCACCTTTCATTGCTATTATGGGTGGGACTCCCATCTATTTTTAAACTATGCTACTTGCTACTTTTATCTTGTTTTTTGTTTTGTTTGTTTTGTTAGGGGGTAAATTAACATATCCAATTTTTATTTTATTTTTACATGATTTCCTTATCTAAGCGATCTATTTACAAACTTATGTTTACAACTATATTATACAACTAAATTTTTTCAACTTATTTTAATGCTAGTCTATAATATATTACAAAATACTATGACAGCATTTTTACTTTACCTAGATTTATTTCTTAAAATTACTTTCTCAGCTACTTTTTTACAGAAGTTTATAAATTTATCTCTATTTTTGCTTTGCATTATTTCGTTAACATTACTTGGTGTCAATTTCATATTAAACTCTATTTCTGCATCCAGACGCTCTCCGGCGTGTACGGGGCACGTAAACAAGATATGCAACACCGTCTCCTCTATTTCCGGGTCGCAGATACACGATGGGCTCTCCTTACACTTGAAGCGGTTCAAGTATCCGGAGAACCCACCGTGCCCTGTCATGACCTGAGTGCTAACACCATGTATTTCCAACTTCCGCACTATAGAGTAAGCCGCCACCGCATCAGGGAAGAAGATCTTCGTTACTGATGCCGTTTCGCCTACATCGTATCTGTGGTTCCATTCATCAAGCGTCGCTGTTCTTATGCATCGCTTGATGAATGAAACCGGACACAAGTCGTAGTCTGGTTTTCTTTTGGAACCTCCAGCGGCCTCCTTGGCCAGTGTATCTGCTCTCTCATTTGCCTCCAATCCCGCGTGTGCCTTCACCCAGAACAAGGTAGCAACCTTGCCCTGTCGAGACGCCAGCTTGATGTTGTGTCTGGCTTCAACAGCCAGGGGATGGAGGCAGCCAGGGTTTTTGACGGTCGAGAGGGCCGCCATGGAGTCGCTGAAGATTCCAAAAGAAGAGCAAGCCCCGTGCTGCAATATCACCCTAGTTGCCCTGTTTATCGCTAGGAGCTCCGCCTGGTAAACCGTGCAGTATGTTGGTAGAGCAAGTTTGAGGGCTCTTGTCTCGGTCCCACCGCACCAAACAGACAGCGCGGCGCCAACCTTGCCCCCAATCTTGCTCCCATCTGTAAATATTAGCACTTCGAGTTCACTATATTTATCCACTTCATCTTGGTTTACCAGGCACACGAGCTCCAGGTTTTCGCGCTCTGCAGGGTGTGGGGCTTCTATAGCTGGAGCCATCCGCTCGACCTCCCGGTCTCCCAGGTTCGGCTGGGGAACACCTCTCCTGGCTTGATATAAGGAAGCCGCCTCATGGACTCGGAGGTCCAGAGGGAGCATTCCGGCCAGTATTAATACCGAGTTGAGGGAGACCGTGCGGTAGGCTCTACACAGCTTTTGAGCGACTCCTCGCTGCACTGTTGCAAGCTGTTTTATGGTGTTCAGTTTCTTTGCAGCAGGGGCCCAGGCGCTGGCGGCGTACAATATAATCGGTTCAATAGTTGCAACATAAATTACCCGGATCACCTCTGGATGCAGCCCCCAACTTACTTTAGCAGCCTTCGCTAGGCTTTTGTATACTCCTACTGCTTTTCGACACACATTTGTGACATGGGTGTTGAATGTCAACTTATTGTCGATAGTGAGACCTAGAAGTTTCATCTCTTTGGACATGCCAATGTCGACCCCCCCCATGCTCAGGCGTGGTGTGTCGTATTTAAGCTTTTTTGTGACTGTTATTGCTGTCGTTTTATTTGGAGCAAACTTAAGTTTGTTCTCGACACCCCACGCCAGAACATGAGCGAGAGCGGCACCGGCATGCCTCTCAACTTCCATAGCTGTTCCACCATCGAAGGCCAGGACAATGTCGTCAGCGAAGGCTTGACAGTAAACCCCCATACCATCTAGGCTTTTCAGGAGAGGGTCCAGCAGAAGGTTCCACAGTATTGGACCGCCGATGGAGCCCTGAACACAACCCTTGTTGGTGCTCTTCCTATATTCCCCTCCAGCGTACCTCACCACCACCTCCCTGTCCTTGAGATAGCTGTCAAAGACCCTCCTCAAATTCCGAGGACACTTTTCCTCAGCCAGTCGGACTCTTATGGCTGGCCACCAGGCGCTATCGAATGCCCCCTCTATATCCAAAGATACCAGTGTTATTATTTTCTTCTGGTCCAACATGTAGTGGATATGTTGTATTAGGGTATAGAGGGAGTCTTCGGTGCTCCTCTGAGGCATAAATCCGTACTGGCGAGTACTCATCCTCGGCAACAAGTAAAATTTGAGGCGGGCCACCAACATCTTCTCATAAATCTTTCCCATTATTGATAGTAGTCCTATGGGTCTATAAGACTTTGGGTTGGTATAGTCCTCTTTGTTAGGTTTTTTCAAAACTACTACAGTAGCCCTCTTCCAGGGCTTTGGGAAGTGATGATACTGAAAACACTTGTTGAGGAATGCTAGGAAGAGCTCAGGGTCACCATTAATGCTATGGCAGCATATATCGGCGGTAAAGCCGTCGGCCCCTGGAGCTTTCTTTGGGTTGAACGACGCGCTAGCGAATTGCAGTTCAGCCATTGTGAACGGTGGGTCACAAGAGTCATCTTGCTCCCCAGCGTTCACTTTATCCGCTTTCAATCTTGTTTGGCAATGCGAGGTACTATCACTGGATGTGAGATCTTCGGGGTAGAACGTCTCCGCGAGTAGTCTCGCGGAGCCCCTTGCGTCTAATGTCTCTCCATTCCGTTCCAGTGGTAGGTCCTCTTCCCTGCGCGTCGTTCTGCCAATTACTCTGTAGATACCTTCCCAGACACCCTCCCTGTCCTGCTTACAGCAGAACGCCTTCCAGCTCTCGGTTTGAGCTTTGGATGCTTCTAGCTCATATTCCTTTTTCTGTTCCAGGTACTCTTCGACTAGCGGCACAACGTATTCTACGTTTTTTGGTGGCAACTGATTTCTTCATAGTTGCGAGTTTTTCGGACCACCACGGCAGCGTCAGTTCTTCTTTAGCTTTTTTAATTGGCATAGCTGCAGAACAAGCCTCTTCGATTGCTTTGGTCCAGTTGTTCGCAGCTGTGTCGATCTCCTCTGCAGTTCTTATTTTAT
>CAMYPC010000011.1:0-25000 GCA_947284805.1 Coleophora flavipennella | reverse complement strand
TATCTATTTTACATTAATTTCTATTTTTTATTCTTATTTAATTATTATTACATATTTTAGTTTTTATGTTACTCATAATATCACACACGATATTTGGCAACATATATTTCTATACGGTTTTATTTCTTTTTATTACTTTTCTAACTATTTTTACACAATATTCTAAAAATTCTTTTCTATATTTACTTTGCATGATGGCTGCAATATCATTGATTGCCATATTGGAGCATATCTTATGTTTTATGTTGTGCCTTTCATTGAGGTGGACTGGGCATTCTAGGAGAATGTGGGGGATAGACTCCGCAGTACCCGGTTCGCAAATACATGAGGGGTCTTCTTTGCACTTGAATCTCGCCAAGTACTCAGAAAACCCTCCATGTCCGGTCATCAGTTGAGTCAATTCACCTGCTGGGTTAATTTTTCTTATTACGTTGTATGCAGTTATGGCGTCGGGAAAGAATATCTTGGTTATACCAGCTGTGTCACCTTTTTTGTACCGATCGTTCCATTCGTCAAGCGACCGCATTCGAATGGAACGATCGGTACAAAAAAGGTGACACAGCTAGGTTAGGTTAGGTTAGGTTAGGTTAGGTTAGGTTAGGTTAGGTTAGGTTAGGTTAGGTTAGGTTAGGTTAGGTTAGGTTAGGTTAGGTTAGGTTAGGTTAGGTTAGGTTAGGTTAGGTTAGGTTAGGTTAGGTTAGGTTAGGTTAGGTTAGGTTAGGTTAGGTTAGGTTAGGTTAGGTTAGGTTAGGTTAGGTTAGGTTAGGTTAGGTTAGGTTAGGTTAGGTTAGGTTAGGTTAGGTTAGGTTAGGTTAGGTTAGGTTAGGTTAGGTTAGGTTAGGTTAGGTTAGGTTAGGTTAGGTTAGGTTAGGTTAGGTTAGGTTAGGTTAGGTTAGGTTAGGTTAGGTTAGGTTAGGTTAGGTTAGGTTAGGTTAGGTTAGGTTAGGTTAGGTTAGGTTAGGTTAGGTTAGGTTAGGTTAGGTTAGGTTAGGTTAGGTTAGGTTAGGTTAGGTTAGGTTAGGTTAGGTTAGGTTAGGTTAGGTTAGGTTAGGTTAGGTTAGGTTAGGTTAGGTTAGGTTAGGTTAGGTTAGGTTAGGTTAGGTTAGGTTAGGTTAGGTTAGGTTAGGTTAGGTTAGGTTAGGTTAGGTTAGGTTAGGTTAGGTTAGGTTAGGTTAGGTTAGGTTAGGTTAGGTTAGGTTAGGTTAGGTTAGGTTAGGTTAGGTTAGGTTAGGTTAGGTTAGGTTAGGTTAGGTTAGGTTAGGTTAGGTTAGGTTAGGTTAGGTTAGGTTAGGTTAGGTTAGGTTAGGTTAGGTTAGGTTAGGTTAGGTTAGGTTAGGTTAGGTTAGGTTAGGTTAGGTTAGGTTAGGTTAGGTTAGGTTAGGTTAGGTTAGGTTAGGTTAGGTTAGGTTAGGTTAGGTTAGGTTAGGTTAGGTTAGGTTAGGTTAGGTTAGGTTAGGTTAGGTTAGGTTAGGTTAGGTTAGGTTAGGTTAGGTTAGGTTAGGTTAGGTTAGGTTAGGTTAGGTTAGGTTAGGTTAGGTTAGGTTAGGTTAGGTTAGGTTAGGTTAGGTTAGGTTAGGTTAGGTTAGGTTAGGTTAGGTTAGGTTAGGTTAGGTTAGGTTAGGTTAGGTTAGGTTAGGTTAGGTTAGGTTAGGTTAGGTTAGGTTAGGTTAGGTTAGGTTAGGTTAGGTTAGGTTAGGTTAGGTTAGGTTAGGTTAGGTTAGGTTAGGTTAGGTTAGGTTAGGTTAGGTTAGGTTAGGTTAGGTTAGGTTAGGTTAGGTTAGGTTAGGTTAGGTTAGGTTAGGTTAGGTTAGGTTAGGTTAGGTTAGGTTAGGTTAGGTTGGGCCAATTGTGCCTTCTCCGAAAGGAGGGGCGCCCGTCGGGTTCCCCCTCGGCATACCGGCCCATCGTCCTGCTCGATGAGGTCGGTAAGATGCTTGAGTGGATCACTGCCACCCGCCTGAACATCCACCTGCGGGAGGTTGGACCGGACCTGTCGGACGCCCAGTTTGGTTTTCGGGCTGGTCGCTCGACGATAGATGCCCTGACCCGGCTCAAGGGCCAGGTGAAGGAGGCCGTGGAAACGGGGGACGGATTGTTGGCTGTGTCATTCGATATAGCCAACGCCTTTAACTCCGTCCCCCACTCCACCATACTTGAGGCACTCCGTTTCCACGGAGTGCCTCAATACCTGCGGGACCTCCTGGCCAGCTACTTGGAGGACCGGGCGGTCCTCGTTGTGGAAAAAACTGGCCGACTACGGCGGTTCGGCGTCGGGGCCGGTGTTCCACAGGGGTCGGTCCTAGGACCACTCCTCTGGAACATCGGATTCGATTGGCTCCTGCGGGGAACCCTCCTCCGTGGCACGAGTGTCATCTGCTATGCGGATGACACTCTCCTCACTGCCCGGGGAGCGACCTTCAGAGAGGCGGCCAACTTGGCCTCGGCGGGTGGAGCCTTGGTCGCAGGGAGGATCCGCCGCCTAGGGTTGAGGGTGGCGCTACACAAGACCGAGGCCGTGTTTTTCCATGGGCCTCGGCAGCGCACCCCGCCTGAGGCCCATATCTTCGTGGAGGGCGTCAGGATCGGTGTAAAGGCCCAGATGAAATATCTGGGCCTTACTCTTGACAGCAGGTGGCGCTTCGGCCCGCACTTCAGCGGACTGTCGGTGCGCCTGTTGAAGGCCGCGGACGCCCTCTCATGGCTCCTCCCAAACCTCGGGGGGCCCAGTGCGCGATGCCGGCGACTGTATGCCGGCATCCTGAGGAGCATGGCCCTTTACGGTGCCCCCATCTGGGCGGATTCCCTTCTCAGGAGGGAGAATGCCGCTGCCATCCGATGGCCCCAAAGGGCCATAGCACAGCGGGTGGCCAGGGCTTATCGTTCGGTGAGCTTTTCGGCGGCGTGCGCTCTGGCTGGTACACCTCCCTGGGAGCTCGAGGCGTGGGTGCTCGCCAGAGTGTACGAGTGGACAGCGGGGCGCAGGGTGCTCGGGGAGCGCCCAGCTATGGAAGAACGGGAGGCCGTTCGGCGGGAGGCGAGGGCCGCAATCGTCCAGCACTGGGCGGAGGACCTCGCTAACGCGACATTCGGCCGCCGAACGCTGGACGCGCTTGGGCCAGTCTTGCAGGATTGGCTCGAGCGAAGGCACGGTTTCCTCTCGTTCCGTCTGGTGCAGGTGTTGTCCGGGCACGGCTGCTTCGGATCGTACCTGTACCGGATTGGAAGAGAGGGAACCCAATCGTGCCACGAATGCGGTGCGGCGGTGGACACGGCGCAGCACACACTTGAAGTGTGCCCGTCGTGGTCCGAGCCACGTCGCGACTTAGTTGCGGCGGTCGGGCGGGACCTCTCGCTCCCCAGCGTGGTCAAAGCCATGTTGGAGGGCGAGGGGACATGGGCGGCAGTTGCCTCCTTCTGCGAACACGTTATATCACAGAAGGAGGCGGCGGAGCGCGCACGGGAGGACGACCCTCTCGCAGCGCCGCTCCGCAGGCGGAGAAGGGGCAGGAGAAGACGGTTGCACGACCGTCTTCACCCTGCCGGTGGTGATTAGCGGGCGACAGGCGTGGGGGCGCTTTCGCCCGCATTGCACTAATCACCACCCTCGCCGACGGGAATGGCCGAGCACTCACGGTCATTCCCGGGCCCCTCCCTGTGCGGAGGGGCGTGAAGGGCCTGCCGTAAAGGCGGGCAGTCGCCGGTGGAGGACTGGACGTAAAGGCTCTGCCAGTTTCCCAGTCCTCTGCCACTCGGGCGAAGCGGGAGTGCCGTGGGGTTTTAGCCGGTAAGAGTCCGGCATAACCCGTCGGCCTCCTCCAGCGGACGGGTATCCATGAGGATTTCCCCACGTAAAAAAAAAAAAAAAAAAAAAAAAAAAAGGTTAGGTTAGGTTAGGTTAGGTTAGGTTAGGTTAGGTTAGGTTAGGTTAGGTTAGGTTAGGTTAGGTTAGGTTAGGTTAGGTTAGGTTAGGTTAGGTTAGGTTAGGTTAGGTTAGGTTAGGTTAGGTTAGGTTAGGTTAGGTTAGGTTAGGTTAGGTTAGGTTAGGTTAGGTTAGGTTAGGTTAGGTTAGGTTAGGTTAGGTTAGGTTAGGTTAGGTTAGGTTAGGTTAGGTTAGGTTAGGTTAGGTTAGGTTAGGTTAGGTTAGGTTAGGTTAGGTTAGGTTAGGTTAGGTTAGGTTAGGTTAGGTTAGGTTAGGTTAGGTTAGGTTAGGTTAGGTTAGGTTAGGTTAGGTTAGGTTAGGTTAGGTTAGGTTAGGTTAGGTTAGGTTAGGTTAGGTTAGGTTAGGTTAGGTTAGGTTAGGTTAGGTTAGGTTAGGTTAGGTTAGGTTAGGTTAGGTTAGGTTAGGTTAGGTTAGGTTAGGTTAGGTTAGGTTAGGTTAGGTTAGGTTAGGTTAGGTTAGGTTAGGTTAGGTTAGGTTAGGTTAGGTTAGGTTAGGTTAGGTTAGGTTAGGTTAGGTTAGGTTAGGTTAGGTTTTTTTTTTTTTTTTTTTTTTTTTTTTTTTTATACTTCTACCTCCAACATTATCGGAGCCTATGTTCGCTAAGTTACTCTTTCATACTAGTTCTCGCTTTTATTCCTCTCGCACTTCCATTCCGCATACTGTTTCTTTCTGGCATACATCTCTTTCTTTCTGTTTCGGGTGGGACTCCCGTCTAATTTTATAGGCTTACTTTTTATATTTCTTGTTTGACATATTCGGGGTAAATAAAGGTGATAGACAGATGGGGTAAATAAATGTACAGTATTCGGCGTAAATAAATTTAAGTCGACAAGGTTAAGATTGTTTTTGGTTTCCGAATTTTTTCTTTTTGTTCTTATTACACATAATCCTATTTTAATATTACTTAATTTTAAAAATCTATGTATGTATTTATTCTTATATTCTATACTTATCTCTAATATTCTTAATGATATTAAGATAGCATATTTTCTTAACTCTAAATATATATAATCTATTTTCTCTATGCATATCTGCAATATACTACATGATACTAAGTATGCATAGTTTCTTAAACACTTTTTTATTTGTTTTGTGACATTATACGGATTTCTATTTTTCAAAAGGACACCTACACAATATATTTGTCTCGCCCAGAGAACTAACAGACACAGATCACAATCCAAACCCATGCCCAAGACCCCAGCGGCCCCCTTTGCAAGCAAAGGGCCCTCCTCACTACCCTCCAATCCTGCGTCAGTCCAGGTCCAGTACAAAGCAACAGTTTTGTCCTGGCGAGATAGAGGTTTGTTTGTATCTCTGACTGCTACCGCTAGGATGCGGAGGGAGTTTGGTTTCATGACCTTCAAGAAAGCTGCCGGTGAGTCACTGAGGGCCTCAAGGTAGGGGACTGCTACCAGCTGTCGTGAAGAATCGACTATAGTAAGGTCGCCCAGGATGCCCTCAGCAATAGGCTACGGACATCCGGGCTAACCCGTCCCATTTTAAGCGTATTGGGCAGCTGGAGCTAAAAGCATTGTGATCTGTGCGCTCTAGCTTGGCTTTGACGCAATTCCTACATGAGGGTGGGTCGCCAGTGAGTCGGTCAGCGCACTCCGCACTGAGGTGGGGGCCGCAGCAGTGGCTGCATAAGTCAGCCGGCTCTTTGCAGAACCGCCTGCCGTGCCCGTACCCCAGGCATCGCGTGCACTGGACCAAGGGGGACTGGTCCTTGGCGACGACGCGCTGGAGGTCAATATGGACATACCCTGCCTCTGTCACCCTGCGCCAGATGATAGGCGAGGCGCTTACCACAATGTGGCATGCGTGGGGGTTTCTGGCCTTTTTCCTATATTTAACCTCCAGGCGGTCGTCCGCTGCGTCGAGGCCGTGAAAAACACCCCGATTTTGGTTCCTCAGGGCTTTTGTGACGTCTTCGTCGGTGTTAATTTGTAAGACGTCCCTGAGGATAACCAATGGGTCTTTGTTTCTCACTTCCTCCACGCTTAGGGCCGTCCCATCTCTTTCCAGCCTCTCCATGACCTTCTTCCTATCTTCCTTTGTTTGGAAGCCCATGACGATCTTCCTGTCCTTGGCCTTCCTTACACGCTCCACCTTGACCCAACCCTCTTTTGCGTCAATCACCTGCCTCACCTTGTCCAAAACCTCCTCCCCCGTCTCCATCTCGTCTTTGGAGGTGACGACAATGGAGTGGAGCGTATTAGGCAGCGACCTCTCGGTAGCGACTACGCTAGCGTAGCTCCTCACCTGCTCCATTGCCGCCCTCTGACTCTCCAAGGATTCCCTTAGCGCCTCCATTGTTTTCGTATTATCCATAAGCAACCTTGAGTGCTCCTCGAGACGGATAATTAGGTTGGGATCAGAGTTGACCATGAAGGTGGTGTCGGTTGCAGATGCCTCCGGCTCCACCCCCACCGCCCCCTCCTTTTCCCCACCCAACCCTGAGGCCCCTACGACCTTTTCCACCCCCGGCGTTTCGGAGGCCTTCTCTGCCTCCTTTACCAATTGGTAGAGCCGGTCTAGGACCTCGATGATGGTGTTTTTAATTTCCGTTTTGATATTTCGAGAAGCACTCAAGTTCAGCTTCCCGGTTACCAAGCATGCCCTAGCCTCGGCCGTACGGGTCTCGTACGCCTTGACCTTACCATCAGGGGAGGCTCTACTTTGGTCAGTCGGTCTGTCCTGGGTCTGCATTTGGCGAGGCTTGGTGGCGCTAATCTTCTTGGTGGCACCAGTCGAGTTGGAGTACGACGACTCCCACTCGTTGATGCTGCGCCTTACGTTGGTGTTTTTTGCACCGAGTTTGGCAGGTGATTTTTTGGCGTCGGCACCGGTTGCCCTCTGGGGAGTCCTGACCGTATACATGTCGGAGGTATGCGTCTAAACTATAACAAAATAAAATAAAATATAAAGCAAAACAAATAATATAAAAAATTTTTTGACTCTACCTAGAGTTACTATTTGGTGACCTGTATAGTTTAGAGAGATTACGGTCAATATACTTAGAGACTAACACAAGAAATTACACAATAAAATGAATTTTAATTTTTAGGTAGAGTCGTTAGAGTAGGGGCCCAATAAGACCTGGTCAGTTTTATATAGTCAATTTACAATAAAACCATAAATCAAAATAAAATTAAAATAAAAATCTAAAATAGAGCCAGAACTCTACGTAGAGTCAATCTCTACAAATAAAAGGATAGCCATTGCTGAGCCCTACTGTCCACAAAAAGTTGCGTTAGAATCGGTTGAACGGTTTCGGAGATATCGGACTTTGAAATTTTTCAATATGGCGGCCAAGATGGCGGCTCAAAACTAAAAGTGGTTTTTTGAAGTCAGCTTTGATCGCAGAAGGACGGGACAAAGACAGGCAATATGGGCCCGCCAAGGAGTATCAGAGCAAACTCCAAAAAAGGGTCAAAAATGTTTGAGCTCTACCTAGAGTTTATGCTCAATAGTGTGATAGAGTCGCTTCTCCTTTAACAAATACAAAAAACCGCGTCCGTCTACGATCAAAACTCACGAAGTTATTTACAAAATAAATATTCAAGATGGCCGCCAAAATGGCCGACTAAAATTTACAATTGTTCTAATTTCGCTTCCCCTGGTCCAATCCGGGCGTTCTTGGGCTCGTTTTAAAGGGCTCAGCAAGAGCTATACAACGAGCATACAAAAGTACAAAATAATTAAAAGCCTGATTTAAAATTAGGAAAAAACACAGAAAAAACCCAAAAAATCGTAAAAAACAGTAGAGTTAACAGAAAAATAAAAGTTTTTTCGCAGTCAAGTCTTAAATTATATGTGACCTAAAATTTTAAGAGAAGTTTGGTGGTTGCAGCAGTTATATTTCTACTACCACGTGGCAGGTCCAAAATTTCAAAAAATTGTAACTCGAAATTTTTTAGGGGGATTGTACCAAAATTTTTTGACCACGTATAAACCTTGAAAAATTCTATTTTTTGGAATAATAAAAACATAGGGTAAAAGATCTTAAAAAGAAAATATTAAATTTTGAAAAATCCAAAAAATTTAAAAATGCAATTACTAAAAAACTACTCAACTTAGATTAAAAAACCAAACGGTGATGGAGTTCGCCCAGCTGCCCAAACGTTTTCTGAAGGTCAAATTTAGCCGCACGCCTCTCGTTCTATGACCACGTTGCCACGTGGTTTGCAGTCTTTTGGGTGTAGCTCGTCCAATTTTGAAGGGAAAAATCCAAAACTTCGCAGAAATGCAGGTCTTCACTATGCCTTAATTTTGATGTTGAGAAATATATATGTCACAGCGGTAAATCAAGCAGCGTTCACACTTAAAGATTGAAAATTTTTGAAAAAAGCACTTTTTCGTAAATGTCGGCTCAGGTTTTATCGTCCGATCAACACTTTTTACACAGCACGATGCAGCACTTAAAGACGCTTACAACGGTGTATCACACGTCACTGTAGCGTAGAAAAATCCAATTTTTTCGAATTTTTAAAGAAAATTTTGGCCGCGGAGCAGCGTTGGCAGCGACCGTTCTGCGCGGGGGGTGGCGCGCGACTGGGTTAGGTTAGGTTAGGTTAGGTTAGGTTAGGTTAGGTTAGGTTAGGTTAGGTTAGGTTAGGTTAGGTTAGGTTAGGTTAGGTTAGGTTAGGTTAGGTTAGGTTAGGTTAGGTTAGGTTAGGTTAGGTTAGGTTAGGTTAGGTTAGGTTAGGTTAGGTTAGGTTAGGTTAGGTTAGGTTAGGTTAGGTTAGGTTAGGTTAGGTTAGGTTTTTTTTTTTTTTTTTTCTAGTACCTCTATCAGAAGGACAGAGTCTTTTTCTAATCTAATTTCAAACATTCCAGTTCCCGCTAGTATTCTTCTCGCACTTTCATTCAGCATACGTGGTCTTTCTTTCATTCTTTCATCTTTTGCTCTTTTCGGGTGGGTTTTCCCGATTCCCTATACTAACCTATCGTACAGTTTTTCTTTTTTATTGGGTCATCATTATCATATCAGCTCCTATTAGCATTGGGTATTATAAAGAAATTGACAAAACAGTTTTATTAACAATGTTACTTACAGCTATTTCATTATGTATATATCTATTTTACATTAATTTCTATTTTTTATTCTTATTTAATTATTATTACATATTTTAGTTTTTATGTTACTCATAATATCACACACGATATTTGGCAACATATATTTCTATACGGTTTTATTTCTTTTTATTACTTTTCTAACTATTTTTACACAATATTCTAAAAATTCTTTTCTATATTTACTTTGCATGATGGCTGCAATATCATTGATTGCCATATTGGAGCATATCTTATGTTTTATGTTGTGCCTTTCATTGAGGTGGACTGGGCATTCTAGGAGAATGTGGGGGATAGACTCCGCAGTACCCGGTTCGCAAATACATGAGGGGTCTTCTTTGCACTTGAATCTCGCCAAGTACTCAGAAAACCCTCCATGTCCGGTCATCAGTTGAGTCAATTCACCTGCTGGGTTAATTTTTCTTATTACGTTGTATGCAGTTATGGCGTCGGGAAAGAATATCTTGGTTATACCAGCTGTGTCACCTTTTTTGTACCGATCGTTCCATTCGTCAAGCGACCGCATTCGAATGGAACGATCGGTACAAAAAAGGTGACACAGCTAGGTTAGGTTAGGTTAGGTTAGGTTAGGTTAGGTTAGGTTAGGTTAGGTTAGGTTAGGTTAGGTTAGGTTAGGTTAGGTTAGGTTAGGTTAGGTTAGGTTAGGTTAGGTTAGGTTAGGTTAGGTTAGGTTAGGTTAGGTTAGGTTAGGTTAGGTTAGGTTAGGTTAGGTTAGGTTAGGTTAGGTTAGGTTAGGTTAGGTTAGGTTAGGTTAGGTTAGGTTAGGTTAGGTTAGGTTAGGTTAGGTTAGGTTAGGTTAGGTTAGGTTAGGTTAGGTTAGGTTAGGTTAGGTTAGGTTAGGTTAGGTTAGGTTAGGTTAGGTTAGGTTAGGTTAGGTTAGGTTAGGTTAGGTTAGGTTAGGTTAGGTTAGGTTAGGTTAGGTTAGGTTAGGTTAGGTTAGGTTAGGTTAGGTTAGGTTAGGTTAGGTTAGGTTAGGTTAGGTTAGGTTAGGTTAGGTTAGGTTAGGTTAGGTTAGGTTAGGTTAGGTTAGGTTAGGTTAGGTTAGGTTAGGTTAGGTTAGGTTAGGTTAGGTTAGGTTAGGTTAGGTTAGGTTAGGTTAGGTTAGGTTAGGTTAGGTTAGGTTAGGTTAGGTTAGGTTAGGTTAGGTTAGGTTAGGTTAGGTTAGGTTAGGTTAGGTTAGGTTAGGTTAGGTTAGGTTAGGTTAGGTTAGGTTAGGTTAGGTTAGGTTAGGTTAGGTTAGGTTAGGTTAGGTTAGGTTAGGTTAGGTTAGGTTAGGTTAGGTTAGGTTAGGTTAGGTTAGGTTAGGTTAGGTTAGGTTAGGTTAGGTTAGGTTAGGTTAGGTTAGGTTAGGTTAGGTTAGGTTAGGTTAGGTTAGGTTAGGTTAGGTTAGGTTAGGTTAGGTTAGGTTAGGTTAGGTTAGGTTAGGTTAGGTTAGGTTAGGTTAGGTTAGGTTAGGTTAGGTTAGGTTAGGTTAGGTTAGGTTAGGTTTTTTTTTTTTTTTTTTTTTTTAATGTTTGTTCTTCTGTTTTCCTCTGATATGGATGTCAGAGACTTTTTACATCAGAACACTTTTGGATCTTTCGATTTTTTTTCTATTGTATGGGTCATGAGCAACATAATATTAGTGTTGTCATTGTTGGTATGTGTATTTGTTTTTTATTATTCAGTGTAGATGTTGTGACTGTATATAGATACATTATATATAGGTATGTCCTCTCTTTTTTTTTCTTCGTATTGTAGTTTTTTTTTTATTATTATTATATATTTATTTATTTTTTTCTCTTTTTTTTTTTAAAATCTTTTTTTTTAATTTTTTCTCTCTTTTTTTGTACTTAAATATACATATTCAGTAATACATATTTTATAGTACTTTTCTTACATCTAAATCTACTCCAATTTATTACTCTATGTTTTAATTTTACTAATATAAGTTCAGATTTACAGATTTTGCCCTTATTTTTATCTTGTTTTATTTCTTGCTATTGCTTTTTTAGCAACATATTTACAATAACACAAAAACTTATCTCTTGTTTCTTTAACACTTATAATTTGGTTTATTGATTTTAATTCTATTTTCCTATCAATTTCTATTTCTAGCTCGCTTCTCTTACTACAATTTTGGGGACAGTCAATTATGAGATGCATAATACTTTCTTCAACATTGGGGTCGCAAATACATCCCGGCCTATCCTTACATTTAAATTTATATAGGTAGCTGGAGAAACCCCCGTGCCCAGTCACAACCTGAACCAAGACTGGGTCTAGTTTGATTTTACCCAGAAGATGATATGCATCGATGGCGTTTGGCAGGAATATCTTTGTAATGGCTGCCGTATCACCCCCTGAATAAATCTCTTCCCAGCGGGACAGAGTCTCCACACGCAGGGATCTACGTACGAACGAGATTGGACATTTATCATAATGCGACGATGTTTTCAAATTAAGTGCTGCAGACTTGGCCAACTCGTCTGCACGCTCGTTCCCTGGTATACCAACGTGTGCCCGTATCCAGAATAAGCGGACCTCTTTGCCTTGACGCTGGATTTTATTAAGGTTCTTTCTGATGTTAAATGCTAGGGGATGGAAGGTTTCGCAGTTTTTTAGTATCTCCATGGAAGATCGTGAGTCGCTGAGTATACTCCAATGCTTTTCGACACTCCCTGTGATAATTTCAGTCGACTTCAGGAGAGCGTACAACTCCGCCTGGAATACCGTACAGTATGGCTCTAATTTATACTTTTTCGCCACTACCTCGATAGAGTTGTCCCAAATAGAGAGTGCCGCACCAACTTTGCCTTCTATTTTGCTGCCGTCTGTGAATACCATTTTTCCAACTGGTTTGTTCGGGTCTTCTGTTTCGCCTGGCAGCTCTTCCAGGCACTTAAAGTCGACCTCAATCTCACTAGCAGGGTGAGGGGCCCGCATGAAGCACACTCTCTTTTCTACTTTGCGATCACCGAGCAGTTGTTGTTGCGGTCTTCCTCGCTTGGCTTCGTACAGAAGTCTTGCTTCCCGTATGCGTAGCTCCAGCGGTAGTATACGGGCCAGTAGTAGTGCAGCGTTTAACGACACGGTACGATAGCTCTTACAGATCTTCTGGGCAAATCCCCTCTGTACCGTGTGAAGTATTTTCTGGATAGAAATCTTTTTTGCTGCCACTGACCATACACTGGATGCATACATGACGATCGGCTCTATGACCGCCACGTAAATGGTCCTAATGATCTCCGGACACAGTCCCCATGAGATTTTTGCTGATCGTGCTAGTTGTTTATATATGTTTATGGCCTTTTTACAGACATGGTTTAAGTGTTCTTTGAATGTCAATTTATTGTCTATAATTAGTCCAAGTATTTTTATTTGTTCCACAAATGCTATCTCCGTGCCTCCCATCCTCAATCGTGGGGAATCATATTTTAACTTCTTTGTGACTACCATAGCGTTGGTTTTGTGTGCTGCAAATTTAAGCTTATTTTGTATTCCCCATTCATGTATTCGGTCTAGCATTGCATTTGCTTGTTGTTCTATGTTGAGGCCTGTGCTCCCGGAGAACACCAGGACAACGTCATCAGCGAAGGCCTGTATGTGGATTCCTTCGTTATCCAACTCATCCAACAATGGGTTCAGCAAGATATTCCAGAACGCCGGTCCCCCAATAGATCCCTGTACGCATCCTTTAGTGGTCTCCTTAGTTATTTCCTGGCCTGCGTATCTTACCCTGACTCTACGGTCCTGGAAGTAACTATTCACTAAACGTCTCAAGTTAATAGGACAGCACTTTTCTTTAAGCTGACATTGCACCGCTGGCCACCATGCGCTGTCGAATGCACCTTCAATGTCTAGTGAGACAACTACACTGATGAGTCTCTTGCGTGTGTTGTCATTAAGATGTTCAGTAAGGTCGTACAGTGCGTCTTCGGTACTGCGCTGCGGTACAAATCCGTATTGCCGAGTATTCAGTAAGGGGAATATGTGCCAACGAATTCTTCTGATCATAATTTTTTCAAATATTTTTCCTAATATCGACAGGAGTCCGATTGGCCGGTAAGATTTGGGCTGTGTATAACATGCTTTGCCAGGTTTTCGCAGAACCACAATATTTGCCACTTTCCAGATGGCAGGGAAATGTGACAATTCCAGGCACTTATTAATTAATTCAAGAAATACACATGGTTTGGCATTTATAGCGGCTATACAGATATCTGCTGTGAATCCATCAGGTCCGGGTGCCTTTTTTGGGTTGAATGTCTGCATAGTTTGTATTAGCTCTGACATTGTAATGGGTGGATCCATTTTGTCCTCCGGTGTTGGAATAATGGACGTCTCTGCTTTTCGTCTTGTATCGGAGTGAACAGGGCTATCATCCCCCCTATCATCGTCAGGAAAGAATGTTTCTGACAACCATCTGGCTGACATCTCGGAGTTTAGCGTGACGCCATTTCTGGCTAGGGGTAGGTCTTCCTGTTTTTTTACGCTGCACCTGATGACTCTGTATATCCCATCCCATAGGCTCTCCCGATGCTGAGTAGTGCAAAATTTTTTCCAACTTGATATCTGAGCTTTTTCAGCCTCCTCTTCATAATCTCTTTTGGCATCAAGGAACTCTTGGATCACAAATTGTTTCCTCCTAGGGGCAGCATAAGATATTCTCCTTTTCAGGGTTGTCACCCGGTTTTTGAGTGCAGTGAGTTCAGGGCTCCACCATGGTGTTTTTGACTTTGTCACCGTATTAATTTTAGGAATAGTCTTTTTACATGCAGCGCTTATAATTTCACTATATATATTTACTTTTTCATCGAGTTTCTGGATGTCATCAAGAGCCTTAATGTCTTCAATATTTACTTTTTCTTCTAGTTGTTTTAGAATAGTTTCCCTAAAGTCTGACCAGCGAGCCTTCTTGGTGTTGTAAATTTTATTTGTGTGGAGCTTCCGAGCTTCACGTGGACTGCCCAGTGAGAGTAAAAAAGTGATGGCATTGTGGTCGGAACTTGTCATATTTTGGTCTACTGTCCATTTGGAAACCAGCTGGAGCATACCTGATTTACACGCTGTGATATCAACGTGGCTCGTATACAACTTTCCGCCTCGAATGGTTTCGAACGTTGGAATTGTCCCTTCGTTCAAGATGTGGAAACCCATTTCTTCAAGTTCCCCTGACAGTATTTCGCCGCGGTGATTTTCTGATGCACTACCCCACCAGGCGCTCCAAGCATTACAATCTCCACCAATGATTATGTTGTCTGTTTCTAAAGCTCTGCAGGCCATCCTTAATTCTTTAATATACGGTTCAATTGGCTGATCTCCTTCAAAGTAAAAACTTATGATTCCGACTTTCCATGCATCTGTCTTCAACAGCGCCACTGTGAGGTTTTCTGTTGTGGCCAGTGGCTTCTCACAGATTTCTATATCATTGTCGAAAACCAAGATGGCTGCTTTAACTGGTTTATCGGTTCTCTGAACACACTGCACTATTCGCATGCCTGGACATGGTTTGACTTCGCCCAGTGCACCCACATAAGGTTCTTGAATCATGGCCCAGCTGGTTTTCTTCTTATTGGCCTCTAAAATGAGCTCCCGGAGCGCTAGTTTTTTCCTTTGTAGGTTAGCCTGAGTAATTTTATAGGATTTTGAAGAGGATCCGACGTTCTGATCCATGTTGTCGACTCTGGAGACCTTAGCAATATGCCACACTTGACCTTGCTATAAGGTCCCATTTCTTCTTTACTGGGCAACCCGCATCGAATGCATTGTGGCAGGTCTTGTCGATTTTTGCCGCCTTGCAATTACGACATGTTGGTTCAGCTCCCGCTAGCCAAACAGGACAATCGGCTCGCATATGCGGATCTCCACAATGGCTACACAAATCAACAGTCTCTTTGCACAGTTTGCGTCCATGACCGAACCCCAGGCAACGTGTACACTGGACTAGAGGTGTTTGGTCCTGCACTGTGATCCGCTGAAGGTCGATGTGAACCGATCCTGCTGCTACCAGTTTCTGCCAAACCAAGGGCGAAACTTGTAGTACCACGTGAGATTCGTGCGGATTTCTGCACTTTCTTCTGTATCGTGGTACTACTCTATAATCTTCGGGATTAACATCTCTCAGAAGGTGGTCGTTTTGCTTCCTTAGTGCCTGAACTATCTCTTCGTCAGTATTGTAGGCTAGGACATCCTTCAGCACAACAAGGGGGTCCTTGTTTTTTGCGTCTTCGACGTTGAGCTTTAGTTTCGATGTCTTAATCCTCTCTTTGATTTTATTTAGTTCATCCCTGGTTTGACAGCCAATAATAACTTTTTGGTCGCGGGCTTTTCTAAGGCGGTCTACCTTTAATCCAGTAGTCTTTGCGTCGACTGCCGTTCGAATTTTGTTTATGACTGCGTCACTGGTATCCTTCTCTTGCTGAGAGGAGACTATAATAGAGTGCACAGAAGCTGCCATGGCGGTAGGTGCTCTGGCGGTTACCTGCGCGTAGCTGGCCATATTTACTCCCGCAGACTCCGGTACTGTTTGCCATTTTTTAATTCCATCATCTAGCGATTGGATTTTTCTGTTTATCTCCTCAGTCATTTTCTTCTGCTCCTTCAGATCTGATTGCAAGTCTAGGTCTACTGCTGCATTTGTATCCTTTGCTGTCCCTGCACCTCGCTTTTTTATATCTTGGGCAATAGGATGTAATAAGTTAGAGAATTGATCAAGTTTAGATCGTATGTCACCCAACTCAAAACTTTGGAAATCCCTTATTGCTTTGGCTTCTTTTAAAATTCCTTCGTTTTGATCTCGTAGCCCTGCCAGCTCTTTTCTAGAGCTTTCTAGATTTTTAGAGTTTCTGGCCTCGAGATCGGTTATCCTTTTCTCGTAGGTGGCTTTAGACTTGTACAGTTCAGCCATGTGCCTCATTCTGGAGTCTGCAAGTCTTAATATCATTTCATAGAGCGCTTGGAGTGAGGAAACTACATTGTCTCTGATATCCCTTTTTAAGTTACCCGACTTCTCTAGTTCACATTTTGCGTCCTGGAGGATCGTGTTAGCTTGTCTGGGCAACTCACTAAGCATACCACCCCCCAACATAGTTATGGAGTGGGCGGAAGCATCGTCATTGGACTTATAGGAGTCATCAGATCCAGGTTCCGGCTCTAAATTTGCATCTTTTATGAGGGCATCCTGCATTTCCTTGGCCTTTGCCTGCCGAATTTGCGTTTGTATTCTTAGAAGGCTGGAATCTGACTTGGGGGCCCTGTATTTAAATTTTGGGGGTTTCGGGTCCACACTCACTGACGGGGTTGAGGTTAGAGGAAACTCCTGGGACGAAACTTCTTTATTTAGATGGTCATCGCCCATGTGTTTCGATGCCCCTGCAGTTTTATGTATTTCCGGGTGGTCATCGGTAAAAGACTGGGTTAAAGGCACGCTGGAGGTTTTGGTTTCCTGTGGCCTCTCCAAATTTGTAGCTACAGGAACACTGGGATCCTTAGTATTTTTACATACTTTTGCTGAGGAGCCCTTTGTGCCTGATGTTTTCTTAGAACCTGTAGTTACCGAAGTCTTACCTGATTTTTGGGAGGCAGGTTTTTGTGCCTTTGGGGGTGCAGGTGTTTCATCCTTGCTTTTGTTTGAAAGGAGGGATGGTTAGGTTAGGTTAGGTTAGGTTAGGTTAGGTTAGGTTAGGTTAGGTTAGGTTAGGTTAGGTTAGGTTAGGTTAGGTTAGGTTAGGTTAGGTTAGGTTAGGTTAGGTTAGGTTAGGTTAGGTTAGGTTAGGTTAGGTTAGGTTAGGTTAGGTTAGGTTAGGTTAGGTTAGGTTAGGTTAGGTTAGGTTAGGTTAGGTTAGGTTAGGTTAGGTTAGGTTAGGTTAGGTTAGGTTAGGTTAGGTTAGGTTAGGTTAGGTTAGGTTAGGTTAGGTTAGGTTAGGTTAGGTTAGGTTAGGTTAGGTTAGGTTAGGTTAGGTTAGGTTAGGTTAGGTTAGGTTAGGTTAGGTTAGGTTAGGTTAGGTTAGGTTAGGTTAGGTTAGGTTAGGTTAGGTTAGGTTAGGTTAGGTTAGGTTAGGTTAGGTTAGGTTAGGTTAGGTTAGGTTAGGTTAGGTTAGGTTAGGTTAGGTTAGGTTAGGTTAGGTTAGGTTAGGTTAGGTTAGGTTAGGTTAGGTTAGGTTAGGTTAGGTTAGGTTAGGTTAGGTTAGGTTAGGTTAGGTTAGGTTAGGTTAGGTTAGGTTAGGTTAGGTTAGGTTAGGTTAGGTTAGGTTAGGTTAGGTTAGGTTAGGTTAGGTTAGGTTAGGTTAGGTTAGGTTAGGTTAGGTTAGGTTAGGTTAGGTTAGGTTTTTTTTTTTTTTTTTTTTTTTTTTTTTTTTTTTTTTTTTTATACTTCTACCTCCAACATTATCGGAGCCTATGTTCGCTAAGTTACTCTTTCATACTAGTTCTCGCTTTTATTCCTCTCGCACTTCCATTCCGCATACTGTTTCTTTCTGGCATACATCTCTTTCTTTCTGTTTCGGGTGGGACTCCCGTCTAATTTTATAGGCTTACTTTTTATATTTCTTGTTTGACATATTCGGGGTAAATAAAGGTGATAGACAGATGGGGTAAATAAATGTACAGTATTCGGCGTAAATAAATTTAAGTCGACAAGGTTAAGATTGTTTTTGGTTTCCGAATTTTTTCTTTTTGTTCTTATTACACATAATCCTATTTTAATATTACTTAATTTTAAAAATCTATGTATGTATTTATTCTTATATTCTATACTTATCTCTAATATTCTTAATGATATTAAGATAGCATATTTTCTTAACTCTAAATATATATAATCTATTTTCTCTATGCATATCTGCAATATACTACATGATACTAAGTATGCATAGTTTCTTAAACACTTTTTTATTTGTTTTGTGACATTATACGGATTTCTATTTTTCAAAAGGACACCTACACAATATATTTGTCTCGCCCAGAGAACTAACAGACACAGATCACAATCCAAACCCATGCCCAAGACCCCAGCGGCCCCCTTTGCAAGCAAAGGGCCCTCCTCACTACCCTCCAATCCTGCGTCAGTCCAGGTCCAGTACAAAGCAACAGTTTTGTCCTGGCGAGATAGAGGTTTGTTTGTATCTCTGACTGCTACCGCTAGGATGCGGAGGGAGTTTGGTTTCATGACCTTCAAGAAAGCTGCCGGTGAGTCACTGAGGGCCTCAAGGTAGGGGACTGCTACCAGCTGTCGTGAAGAATCGACTATAGTAAGGTCGCCCAGGATGCCCTCAGCAATAGGCTACGGACATCCGGGCTAACCCGTCCCATTTTAAGCGTATTGGGCAGCTGGAGCTAAAAGCATTGTGATCTGTGCGCTCTAGCTTGGCTTTGACGCAATTCCTACATGAGGGTGGGTCGCCAGTGAGTCGGTCAGCGCACTCCGCACTGAGGTGGGGGCCGCAGCAGTGGCTGCATAAGTCAGCCGGCTCTTTGCAGAACCGCCTGCCGTGCCCGTACCCCAGGCATCGCGTGCACTGGACCAAGGGGGACTGGTCCTTGGCGACGACGCGCTGGAGGTCAATATGGACATACCCTGCCTCTGTCACCCTGCGCGAGGCGCTTACCACAATGTGGCATGCGTGGGGGTTTCTGGCCTTTTTCCTATATTTAACCTCCAGGCGGTCGTCCGCTGCGTCGAGGCCGTGAAAAACACCCCGATTTTGGTTCCTCAGGGCTTTTGTGACGTCTTCGTCGGTGTTAATTTGTAAGACGTCCCTGAGGATAACCAATGGGTCTTTGTTTCTCACTTCCTCCACGCTTAGGGCCGTCCCATCTCTTTCCAGCCTCTCCATGACCTTCTTCCTATCTTCCTTTGTTTGGAAGCCCATGACGATCTTCCTGTCCTTGGCCTTCCTTACACGCTCCACCTTGACCCAACCCTCTTTTGCGTCAATCACCTGCCTCACCTTGTCCAAAACCTCCTCCCCCGTCTCCATCTCGTCTTTGGAGGTGACGACAATGGAGTGGAGCGTATTAGGCAGCGACCTCTCGGTAGCGACTACGCTAGCGTAGCTCCTCACCTGCTCCATTGCCGCCCTCTGACTCTCCAAGGATTCCCTTAGCGCCTCCATTGTTTTCGTATTATCCATAAGCAACCTTGAGTGCTCCTCGAGACGGATAATTAGGTTGGGATCAGAGTTGACCATGAAGGTGGTGTCGGTTGCAGATGCCTCCGGCTCCACCCCCACCGCCCCCTCCTTTTCCCCACCCAACCCTGAGGCCCCTACGACCTTTTCCACCCCCGGCGTTTCGGAGGCCTTCTCTGCCTCCTTTACCAATTGGTAGAGCCGGTCTAGGACCTCGATGATGGTGTTTTTAATTTCCGTTTTGATATTTCGAGAAGCACTCAAGTTCAGCTTCCCGGTTACCAAGCATGCCCTAGCCTCGGCCGTACGGGTCTCGTACGCCTTGACCTTACCATCAGGGGAGGCTCTACTTTGGTCAGTCGGTCTGTCCTGGGTCTGCATTTGGCGAGGCTTGGTGGCGCTAATCTTCTTGGTGGCACCAGTCGAGTTGGAGTACGACGACTCCCACTCGTTGATGCTGCGCCTTACGTTGGTGTTTTTTGCACCGAGTTTGGCAGGTGATTTTTTGGCGTCGGCACCGGTTGCCCTCTGGGGAGTCCTGACCGTATACATGTCGGAGGTATGCGTCTAAACTATAACAAAATAAAATAAAATATAAAGCAAAACAAATAATATAAAAAATTTTTTGACTCTACCTAGAGTTACTATTTGGTGACCTGTATAGTTTAGAGAGATTACGGTCAATATACTTAGAGACTAACACAAGAAATTACACAATAAAATGAATTTTAATTTTTAGGTAGAGTCGTTAGAGTAGGGGCCCAATAAGACCTGGTCAGTTTTATATAGTCAATTTACAATAAAACCATAAATCAAAATAAAATTAAAATAAAAATCTAAAATAGAGCCAGAACTCTACGTAGAGTCAATCTCTACAAATAAAAGGATAGCCATTGCTGAGCCCTACTGTCCACAAAAAGTTGCGTTAGAATCGGTTGAACGGTTTCGGAGATATCGGACTTTGAAATTTTTCAATATGGCGGCCAAGATGGCGGCTCAAAACTAAAAGTGGTTTTTTGAAGTCAGCTTTGATCGCAGAAGGACGGGACAAAGACAGGCAATATGGGCCCGCCAAGGAGTATCAGAGCAAACTCCAAAAAAGGGTCAAAAATGTTTGAGCTCTACCTAGAGTTTATGCTCAATAGTGTGATAGAGTCGCTTCTCCTTTAACAAATACAAAAAACCGCGTCCGTCTACGATCAAAACTCACGAAGTTATTTACAAAATAAATATTCAAGATGGCCGCCAAAATGGCCGACTAAAATTTACAATTGTTCTAATTTCGCTTCCCCTGGTCCAATCCGGGCGTTCTTGGGCTCGTTTTAAAGGGCTCAGCAAGAGCTATACAACGAGCATACAAAAGTACAAAATAATTAAAAGCCTGATTTAAAATTAGGAAAAAACACAGAAAAAACCCAAAAAATCGTAAAAAACAGTAGAGTTAACAGAAAAATAAAAGTTTTTTCGCAGTCAAGTCTTAAATTATATGTGACCTAAAATTTTAAGAGAAGTTTGGTGGTTGCAGCAGTTATATTTCTACTACCACGTGGCAGGTCCAAAATTTCAAAAAATTGTAACTCGAAATTTTTTAGGGGGATTGTACCAAAATTTTTTGACCACGTATAAACCTTGAAAAATTCTATTTTTTGGAATAATAAAAACATAGGGTAAAAGATCTTAAAAAGAAAATATTAAATTTTGAAAAATCCAAAAAATTTAAAAATGCAATTACTAAAAAACTACTCAACTTAGATTAAAAAACCAAACGGTGATGGAGTTCGCCCAGCTGCCCAAACGTTTTCTGAAGGTCAAATTTAGCCGCACGCCTCTCGTTCTATGACCACGTTGCCACGTGGTTTGCAGTCTTTTGGGTGTAGCTCGTCCAATTTTGAAGGGAAAAATCCAAAACTTCGCAGAAATGCAGGTCTTCACTATGCCTTAATTTTGATGTTGAGAAATATATATGTCACAGCGGTAAATCAAGCAGCGTTCACACTTAAAGATTGAAAATTTTTGAAAAAAGCACTTTTTCGTAAATGTCGGCTCAGGTTTTATCGTCCGATCAACACTTTTTACACAGCACGATGCAGCACTTAAAGACGCTTACAACGGTGTATCACACGTCACTGTAGCGTAGAAAAATCCAATTTTTTCGAATTTTTAAAGAAAATTTTGGCCGCGGAGCAGCGTTGGCAGCGACCGTTCTGCGCGGGGGGTGGCGCGCGACTGGGTTAGGTTAGGTTAGGTTAGGTTAGGTTAGGTTAGGTTAGGTTAGGTTAGGTTAGGTTAGGTTAGGTTAGGTTAGGTTAGGTTAGGTTAGGTTAGGTTAGGTTAGGTTAGGTTAGGTTAGGTTAGGTTAGGTTAGGTTAGGTTAGGTTAGGTTAGGTTAGGTTAGGTTAGGTTAGGTTAGGTTAGGTTAGGTTAGGTTAGGTTAGGTTAGGTTAGGTTAGGTTAGGTTAGGTTAGGTTAGGTTAGGTTAGGTTAGGTTAGGTTAGGTTAGGTTAGGTTAGGTTAGGTTAGGTTAGGTTAGGTTAGGTTAGGTTAGGTTAGGTTAGGTTAGGTTAGGTTAGGTTAGGTTAGGTTAGGTTAGGTTAGGTTAGGTTAGGTTAGGTTAGGTTAGGTTAGGTTAGGTTAGGTTAGGTTAGGTTAGGTTAGGTTAGGTTAGGTTAGGTTAGGTTAGGTTAGGTTAGGTTAGGTTAGGTTAGGTTAGGTTAGGTTAGGTTAGGTTAGGTTAGGTTAGGTTAGGTTAGGTTAGGTTAGGTTAGGTTAGGTTAGGTTAGGTTAGGTTAGGTTAGGTTAGGTTAGGTTAGGTTAGGTTAGGTTAGGTTAGGTTAGGTTAGGTTAGGTTAGGTTAGGTTAGGTTAGGTTAGGTTAGGTTAGGTTAGGTTAGGTTAGGTTAGGTTAGGTTAGGTTAGGTTAGGTTAGGTTAGGTTAGGTTAGGTTAGGTTAGGTTAGGTTAGGTTAGGTTAGGTTAGGTTAGGTTAGGTTAGGTTAGGTTAGGTTAGGTTAGGTTAGGTTAGGTTAGGTTAGGTTAGGTTAGGTTAGGTTAGGTTAGGTTAGGTTAGGTTAGGTTAGGTTAGGTTAGGTTAGGTTAGGTTAGGTTAGGTTAGGTTAGGTTAGGTTAGGTTAGGTTAGGTTAGGTTAGGTTAGGTTAGGTTAGGTTAGGTTAGGTTAGGTTAGGTTAGGTTAGGTTAGGTTAGGTTAGGTTAGGTTAGGTTAGGTTAGGTTAGGTTAGGTTAGGTTAGGTTAGGTTAGGTTAGGTTAGGTTAGGTTAGGTTAGGTTAGGTTAGGTTAGGTTAGGTTAGGTTAGGTTAGGTTAGGTTAGGTTAGGTTAGGTTAGGTTAGGTTAGGTTAGGTTAGGTTAGGTTAGGTTAGGTTAGGTTAGGTTAGGTTAGGTTAGGTTAGGTTAGGTTAGGTTAGGTTAGGTTAGGTTAGGTTAGGTTAGGTTAGGTTAGGTTAGGTTAGGTTAGGTTAGGTTAGGTTAGGTTAGGTTAGGTTAGGTTAGGTTAGGTTAGGTTAGGTTAGGTTAGGTTAGGTTAGGTTAGGTTAGGTTAGGTTAGGTTAGGTTAGGTTAGGTTAGGTTAGGTTAGGTTAGGTTAGGTTAGGTTAGGTTAGGTTAGGTTAGGTTAGGTTAGGTTAGGTTAGGTTAGGTTAGGTTAGGTTAGGTTAGGTTAGGTTAGGTTAGGTTAGGTTAGGTTAGGTTAGGTTAGGTTAGGTTAGGTTAGGTTTTTTTTTTTTTTTTTTTTTTTTTTTGCTTCTACCTCCAACATGATCGGAGCCTATGTTCGCTAAGTTACTCTTTCATACTAGTTCTCGCTTTTATTCCTCTCGCACTTCCATTCCGCATACTGTATCTTTCTGGCATTCATCTCTTTCTTTCTGTTCCGGGTGGGACTCCCGTCTAATTCTATAGGCTTACTTATTTTTCTGTTTTTTATTTCACATAATCGGGGTAAATAAATGTACTCGACACAAGGGGTAAATAAATGTACAACAACAAGGTTTACATTGTTTTTGTTTTTGCCATTTTTTCTTTTTGTACTTGATAAACATAATCCTATTTTAATATTACTTATTCTTAAAACTCTATATATGTATTTATCCTTATAATTTATACTTATCTCTAATATTCTAAATGATATTGAGACAGTATATTTTCTTAACTCTATGTATATGTAATCTTCTATATTTTCTATGCATATCTGCAATATTCTGCATGATATTAAGAATGCATATTTTCTTATACACTTTTTTATTTGTTTAACGACATTGTACCATATTTCATATTTCAAAAAGACACGTTTACGATATGTTTGTCTCGCCCAGAGAACCACTGGACACAGATCACAATCTAGCCCCATGCCCGAGACCCCAGCGGCCCCCTTTGCAAGCATAAGGTCCACCTCACTGCCCTCCAATCCTGCGTTAGTCTTGGTCCAGTACAAGGCATCAGTTTTGTCCTGGCGAGATAGAGGTTTATTTGTATCTCTGGCTGCTACCGCTAAGATATGGAGAGAGTTTGGTTTCATAACCCTCGAAAGTGCTGCCGGTAAGTCACCGAGGGCTTCAAGATTGGGGACTGTTACCAGCTGACGTGAAAAATTGACTATAGTAAAGTCGCCCAGGATGCCCTTAGCAGTATGCTACGGACATCCGGGCTAACCCGTCCCATTTCAAACGTATTTGGCAACTGGAGCTAAAAGCATTGTGATCCGTGTGCTCTAGTTTGGCTTTGACGCAATTCCGACATGAGGGTGGGTCGCCAGTAAGTCGGTCAGCGCACTCCGCACTGAGGTGGGGGCCGGAGCAGTGGCTGCATAAGTCAGCCGGCTCCTTGCAGAACCGCCTGCCGTGCCCGTACCCCAGGCAGCGCGTGCACTGGACCAAGGGGGACTGGTCCTTGGCGACGATGCGCTGGAGGTCAATATGGACATACCCTGCTTCTGTCACCCTGCGCCAGATGGTAGGCGAGGCGCTTACCACGATGTGGCATGCGTGGGGGTTCCTGGCCCTCTTCCTATATTTAACCTCCAGGCGGTCGTCCGCTGCGTCGAGGCCGTGAAAAACACCCCGATTTTGGTTCCTCAGGGCTTTTATGACGTCATCGTCGCTGTTAATTTGTAAGACGTCCCTGAGGATAACCAATGGGTCTTTGTTTCTCACTTCCTCGACGCTTAGGGCCGTCCCATCTCTTTCCAGCTTCTCCATGACCTTCTTTCTGTCTTCCTTGGATTGGAAGCCCATGACGATCTTCCTGTCCTTGGCCTTCCTTACTCGCTCTACCTTGACCCAACCCTCTTTTGCGTCAATCACCTGCCTCACCTTGTCCAACACCTCTTCCCCTGTTTCCATCTCGTCCTTGGAGGTGACGACAATGGAGTGGAGCGTATTAGGCAGCGACCTCTCGGTAGCGGCTACGCTAGCGTAGCTCCTCACCTGCTCCATTGCCGCCCTCTGACTCTCCAGGGACTCCTTTAGCGCCTCCATTGTTTTTGTGTTGTCCATAAGCAACCTTGAGTGCTCCTCGAGTCGGATCATTAGGTTGGGATCAGAGTTGACCATGAAGGTGGTGTCGGTTGCAGATGCCTCCGGCTCCACCCCCACCGCCCCCTCCTTCTCACTACCCAACCCTGAGGCCCCTAAGACCTTTTCCACCCCCGGCGTTGCGGAGGCCCGCTCTGCCTCCTTTACCAGTTGGTAGAGCCGGTCTAGGACCTCTATAATGGTATTCTTAATCTCGGTCTTAATATTTCGAGAAGCACTCAAGTTTAGCTTCCCGGTTACTAAACATGCCCTAGCCTCAGCCGTACGAGTCTCATACGTCTTAACCTTACCATCAGGGGAGGCTCTACCT
>CAMYPC010000010.1:40434-166819 GCA_947284805.1 Coleophora flavipennella | reverse complement strand
TATAAGACCGTTAACTTTTTTTTTCATACCCATACTGAGAATATATTGAACTCCCCTGGCGCTGCAGGGATAATAAAACGCGCTTACGTTTGCGGCGCGGAAACTGCCTTACCTAATTGATCGAAAACATGGACTTAATTCCTTTTAGAACTGAATCACTGTTATTTCGATCTTAGAAAATAAATAAAATCTATTGGATTTGATACTTATGCGAACGACTGGTCGACTCCCCTGGCAAATGCCGAAATCTGGTCCGCGGCGAGGACGAATCAGCTGGCGCTGCCAGCGGCGCCATTTTGCTTCAACTGTGGGGGCTTTTTGTGGGTGGTCGCCATTATTGTCAAGGGTTACAAAAACAATTATTTCTCAATATCTTTGTATGGACACTATATATAAAACTTATAACGGTGAAATCGTCATAAACTGACTATCTGACTAAAATATTTGTGTATTAAACTTTGTGAAATATAATTCAACAGTCTCGGCCAAAGATAGGGTAAGTAGGTATTAGTAGGTATTGCACTTGAACGTAAAAAAACGTGAACTGTGAATGCTACAATAACACTAGATAATATAATAACATTGTATTGCTTACCCGGTTTATTGGGAATTTCAACAACACCGAGTTTTTCTATGCAAAACAACAAAACAATCACTTTAAAAACAGGTACGCGCACCGCCCGGGCGCAGCTGAAAGCACTGACTGATTCGAAGGAGATTTCTATCGAAAATCATTCACCGTTGGCTTGCACTCATTCCTAACTCTATCCTTGTCTTATCAAGGAGTTTTAGCAAACGATAGAACAACGCAGCGATAGTTTTCGCTCCATACTCAGGTATAAAGTGAGTCGCTTCCCGCGTAAAGGGATCTGACCAGATTTAGGCGTTTCACATAAGCGTCAAATTCCCGCCGCGCCCGCTATTGGACAAACACAGATCCGCATAATCTGCCAAAATGGCGCGCCAGCGGAGTGGGTTTCTGTTTCTTTTTCTTCACTTTCACGAGTAAATTATATCTCTACGTATCTTTATCTCTACTGTTGTTTATTATACTCAGTGTGGTCACTTTCCTGTTTATTGTTTTTCTTTTTTCTTGCTCCCTATTTTTATTTTATCTTTAAGTATTATTTGTTTTATTTTCTCTATTTTACTATCGTGTAAATATCGCTAATCAAAACCTCCACGCGGACGAAGTCGCGAGCACATCTAGTTTATAATATTAGTAAGGATACTCCATCTTTGCTCTAAACGTATCTGCTTCCATTTATTCAGTCCACTAAGCAATGAACAGTCCTTCCGCTCACTGTGCCATCACATCGCACACCGCGATCGCCAACCCGTTATCCGTCTGCCAAACGTGACGATACAGCAAAATCCCCCAACTCGGGGAGGCCCATGTCCTGCAGTGGACGTCTTTTGGCTGGTGTGATGCCGATTAGCACAGTCAAACCCATCCTGGTAATGTCTGCGCTTGCGATTAGTTAGCATGTGGAACTGTGGAAGCGACGTGACCGCACAAGTAGTATTGAGTTGCGTCCGTTCCAATCGCGCCACGAGTGTCGAGACTCGAAAGAACATCCTTACTTCCTAACTAATATTTTAATTTCAACACCTCACTCAACCAATCTTGACGAAATTTGGCATAGAGGTAGCCTGTGTCATGGGAAAGGACATATGTTACTTTTTATCCCGTGAAAATAGCAAAGTCCGATACAGTTTCTGAAGGAAATAAAAAAAATTTGGTTGATTTCATTAACATCGCAACGGAGCAACGGATTGTTGTGATTTTGTGCACAGAGATGTCTGAGGGGGCGGGAAATGACATAGACTGCTAATAAGCATATCTCGAGACAGTTCCCGAGGGATCTAGGGAAAACTCATTTCCAGGCTCCCGCACGTATCGGCGGCGCGGCGTCGCAACGGAGCAACTGTTTGGCATAGAAATAGTGAAGGGGGCGGGAAGTGACGTACAGTTCTAACAGTCATAAAAACTGTGCTCACGAAAACGAAGCCGCGGAGAAAAGCTTGTAATATTGTAAATGTGAAAATGTGTTTGTTTGTTACCTCTTCACGCTTCAACACCTCAACCAATCTTGATTAAATTTGGCATGCAGGTAGCCTGTGTCGTGGAAAAAGACAAAGGCTACTTTTTATTTAGTGAAAATAATGTAGTCCGTTGCAGTTCCCGAGGGATCTGTAGAAAACTGCTGTCTAATTCTAATAATTCATTGTATCTTTTTTTCTCTTATGTTGTGCAATAGAGTGTTTTCAATCAATCAATTCTTCTTTATTATTATTTCTACCATATTACGCCAATCACGCAGCAATAAGTTCATTACTTTGGAAGGGACTAGTTTTTATAATACAGGCTCTGCATTTCAGAGACTAGCATCTTTAACTTGACTTTAACCGCCTCCGTAGCCCAGAGGCAAAGTTCACTGGCTTTAGACAGGAGGTCGCGGGTTCGATTCCCGGCGGTGTCAATTGTAAGACTCGGTATGGTTGGTGGTTGTAAAAGTGGAGAGCTTATTAAAACCACCATAGTTGAGCAATGACTGATTTATTTTTTATTTTTAAAGGTACCTACATACATAACTATATCAGACTACCCTCACATCTCCCTTCTTAACAAATTAAAAACAAATGATCTACTTACTAAGTATTTGTGCACATGCTATATTGAATTTTAACAAAATTCATGCAATTAATAAAACACAGTCATCATTACAGCTCATATACCGTATCATCATTACACCGAGGGGCTCGAGCCTACCCTGAATCAGGGCGATTAGGCCTTAGTCGACCACGCGGGCCCAGTGCGGGTTGGTCGACTTCACACACAACCTTCGAGTTTCTTCGCAGGCGTGTGCAGGTTTCCTCACGATGTTTTCCTTCACCGTTAGAGCAATCGGTAAGTATGTACGTAAGTTTTTGAAAAACTCATTGGTACATTGGCCGTCCAGATTTGAACCCGGTACCTCTGGTTAGATGGACACAGTAATAAATAGTTATACAAATAATGTTTCCATAATTTTGTTTTAATATACTACACTTCATCCTTTCTCAAACGGAAAAAAAATAATGAGTATTCACAAAATTTTAACTAAGATGAATATTTGAGTGATTTAATTTTAAATTTAGTTTTATTTAACATTACATTTTTATGATAGTATTTTAGATTTAACGGATTAAATTAAATACTTAACATATAAATTTTTAACTACTATATTCTTTTTTTTAACTTCTGTAATTTAATTAGCAAGTATATAAAACAAATAACAATTATTAGTTATTATTACTGTTTATAAATCATAACTTAAACAATAGTTTAAACATTATTAAAGATTTCTGAGCAATTCGCAGCAAGTATTTACTCAGATTCAGGTGGGCTGTGTGAAGCCCCATTTATTCGGCGGCCTCACTTTCCTGCCGCCTGCCAGAACGGGTAACATAATTATTATTAGTACTCACATTACTTTGAGAGTTTTCCGTAGGGAACTGTATATCATCATAATAAAAATTATAAGTAGGCACATCAAGTCGGTTTGGAGAATCTTTGATAATATGCCTACGATTTCTAATCATTTTTCTGCCAGATAATAATTGTATTTCGTATGACCGGGTACTTAAAACTTGCGTTATTGTTCCAGATGTCCAGCGCCTTTTATTTGATGACATATCTAGTGTCTTGACTTTTTGTCCGACTTTCAATGTTTGAAGATTTCTTGCATTTTTGTCGTAATAATATTTCTGTTTATTTTGCCTATGTAATAATTTACTACGAACATTCTCTTGTAATTTCGGCTTTAATTGTTCATTGGAAATCGGAACAACACTACGTAACTTCCTACTTTGTAACAATTCAGCAGGGGAAGGTATATTATTGTCTAATGGCGTATTCAAACACTCTAATAGTGCCAGGCGGTAATCTGAAGTGTCCTCACTACTTTTTATGATAATATTTTTTACTGTTTGTACTGTTCGCTCAATCATTCCGTTCGATTGTGCGTAATGCGGCGATGACGTCACATGTGTAAAACTCCATTCATCAGCAAACTCTCTAAAGCTAGCCGATATAAACTGTGGACCGCAATGAAATGAAATGAATAAATGAAATGAAATGACCGCAATCACTATTTACTATGCTAGGTATCCCTTGACGACTAAAAATATTTTTTAGACAACCAATAACATACTGTGAATCTGTTTGTTTTAGTTCACATAATTCAAAAAACTTACTGAAATAATCTACCAACAGCAAATAATTCGACCCTTTTAATCGAAACAAGTCAATACCTACTTTTAACCAAGGCCGATCTGGAATTTCATGAGGTTGCAATTTCTCTTTTTGATTGTTTTTTCTGTATGTCAAACATATATCACAGTTGGAAATTAAGTTTTTTAAATCATTATTTATTGTTGGCCAAAAAATGGTTTCTCTCACTCGCAATTTGCATTTTTCAAAACCTACATGTCCTATATGTATTTTAGTTAGTAATTCTTTTCTTATTTTTTTAGGTATGACCACTCTCTCGCCCTTCCAAATTAATCCATATGCCACCGATAAATCCTCCTTATAATTCCAATAGGGTAAAACCGCGTCCGAAATTTCACTTTTATTACTAGGCCAGCCTTTCAAAATATACTGTTTAAATTTTATTAGCTCCTCGTCAATTTCAGTATGTTTCTGTAATTGAATAAACTGTTTATCATTTATGTACTGATATTGAGAAGCGAGCTGCAACGTGCAGGTCTCGCCCTCGCGCGTTATCGCACAGACCTCACCGTTGAACAATGCCTCGGATGCATCGGTCTCGTGCCGCGCGCTGGCCGGCTCATACGCACGTGACAACGCGTCAGCAATGAACAGGTGCTTACCTGGTTTGTAGACCAATTTAAAAGAATACTTTTGCAGTCTCAATACCATTCGTTGTAAACGAGCGGGGGAATCAACAATTGTTTTTTTAATAATACTTATCAGTGGCTTATGGTCTGTTTCTATTGTAACGTCAGACCTCCCGTAAATGTATGCATGAAATCTCTCACAAGCAAACACACACGCATACAACTCTTTTTCTATCTGCGCGTAGCGCTGTTCAGCGCTAGTAAGCGACTTAGACGCGTAACAAACGGGCAATCCATTCTGCATGAGACACGCACCTAACCCACCTTTACTTGCGTCTACTGACATTACTATAGGATCTTTCATATTATAGTATTGCAGTACTGGTGCAGCAATTAAACATTTCTTTATCTCCTGAAAGCAATCATCGTGTCGTTCATTCCAATGCCATTCTGTCTCTTTCTTTAATAATTCTCTAAGTGGTAAAGTTTTGTCGGATAAATTTGGTATGAATGTTCCCACATAAGTAATTAATCCTAACAATCGCTCTATATCTTTCCTGTTTTGAGGTTTTGGCATGTTAATTATTGCAGAGAGATGACTTTCATCAGGACAAAGACCATTTTTTGTAATTCGATGACCCAAATACTTTATTTTCGGTAGACCAAACTTACATTTGTTTTTGTTTAATTTTAAATTTATTTTCCTACATCTGTCCAATACTTCGTTTAATCTACGGTCATGCTGTTCTTTTGTATTTCCATATATTAATAAATCATCTATATACATGCAAACACCCTCAATATCATCAAATTTTTCATACATTCTTCTATGAAATACCTCAGATGCGGAACATATACGAGTACCATAAGGCATTCTCAGAAATTTATATCTGCCAAAAGGCGTGTTGAATGTACAGTAACCACAAGAACTGTCTAATTTTATATTCCAAAAACCAGAAGAAGCATCTAAAGTACTAAAGTACTTAGCACCAGAAAGCTGAGACACAATTTCGTCGAGTGTAGGTAACCTAAAATGTTCCCTTTTAATAGCTTCATTAAGCTCCTTTGGATCTAAGCATATACGTAAGTCACCATTTGGCTTTTTAACCACTGTTATACTGCTCACCCAGTCTGAGGGCCCTTTAACTTTTGAAATAATACCCTGTGATTCCATCTCATCTAATTTTTTTTTACCTCATCTTTTATAGCAAAAGGTAGTTTTCGTGGGGCATGAACAACTGGAACAACATTATCTTTCAACATAATTTTGTATTCCCCCGGCAAACAACCAATTCCTTCGAATACATCTTTATATTGACTTATTAGTTCTGGATATTCTTTTTGTTCATTAATTCTCTGCACCGACATAACGCGCCTCACTACATCCAGTTCAATACATGCATGACGACCTAGGATTGGTATTGATTGTACATCTGCAACTTTAAATTCTAATAGATACATTTTCTCTTTGTAGTATGCTTGTAAATTAATTTTTCCCAAAACTTTGAATATTGCCCCTGAATAACCATTTAATTTGGTATTCGTTTTTAACAAATCTATGGTATTTATTCCTAATTGAGACAAGTAACAAGCTGGTAATACATTTACATCTGCGCTCGTATCTAATTTAAATCGCACGGAATTTTCATTTATTTCTAAATCTAAATTCCAATAATTTTTACAATTTACTGAATAAATTACCTGATCATCTGATTCTTCCACGTAGAACACACCACAAACGCGAGCGAAATAATTCATTTTTGAGCACCGCAAACACATTTTTCCGTAAGCTGGACATTCAAATTTTTTATGCACGTTTCCGCACTGGCCGCACTGTACACCACTTATACTGCTACGTTGTGCCGATCCACGCGCTCCATAGGTACGAGCGCAGGCTGTTAACGCTGATCTCATGCCAGAGGGCGCAGGCGGAGGCGGCGGCGGCGGTGCTGGCGTATGCCATGCCCGCGCGCTCTGCCAGCCCGATGAACCCGCACCGCGTCCCCCGCCGCGTATTCCACCTCGGCCTCGCCATGACGTCACACCATGTTGTAAAGAAAATACTCCACTCTTTTCCTCTCCACTACCTTCAATTTCATACAAATGCTCATTATCTTTTTTAATATTTTCTGAATATGCTTTTGACACAACAGCATCTCGACATATTTCTAACGCTTTCTTTAGATTTAAGTCCTCTTCACGTAACAATCTTACGCGTATTGCCGTACTTAAGACGCCACATACCAATCTATCTTTTATTAATTCTTCATTCAATGTCTTAAACTCACAACTTGACGATAATCGTCGTAATTCAAAAACATATTGCTCGATAGTTTCATTTTCGTTTTGATTCCTTGTAAAAATGTGTGCCGCTCCACAGTGACATTTTTCTTTGTCTTGAAATGCTGGTCTAAACACTCAAATACCTCATTTGCAGCATTGTATTTAGCATGCAGTTGCTCCAAGATATCCCGACACTGGTCCCCCAGGACATGTAAAAGAATATTTAACTGTATATCCTCCGATTTTTTGTCTATTTCACATGCTTTGCTGTATATTTCATAATTTTTTTTTAACAATTTTATCCATTTTTCACTCAGCGCCCCTGACGCTAGATCTAACGAGGTACCATCGAATTTAAACGATGTCGGCGGCGATAAAACACTATCCATATTTGTTCAGTTGTTGATTAATAACACTTCCCGACATAAATTACTCTTTTAAACAAACTAATCCTACCGACTGCGCCATGTAAAAGTGGAGAGCTTATTAAAACCACCATAGTTGAGCAATGACTGATTTATTTTTTATTTTTAAAGGTACATGCATACATAACTATATCAGACTACCCTCACAGTGGTAGGGCATTTTCCAAGCCCGCCTGGCTAGCTACCACCATCTTATCTAAGTCTTGCCGCCAAATATCAATGTTGATATCATTGGTGTGTTCCGGCATGAAGATAAGATAGCCAGTTCCCCATTGCGTTGGGGAATCTTGGTAAGCTCGCTTCCATTTTCGGCAACATCGTCACTTACCACCAGGTGAGATGTTGTCAAGGGTTTACCAATTGAGATTAAAAAAAAAACTGTAAGAATTCTTAAAGTATCAATTTCTTTGTTTTTTGCAGGAGTCCCAAAAAGGAGGTTCCCATAGTGGAGGTTGAAAACGATATTGAAAAGCCTTTTGAAGTTGAAAATCAACAAATAGACAATATCGTCGCGTGGGAAGACGGTAAGTTTTGTAAGTGGTAGCGCAATTTTTACTTTTTTCTCATTTTTATAACCGGCCTGTTGTATGGTAAGATATTGCACTATTTTACTACTTGTAGTTTTTTTGTTGTTTGAATGGTGAGTCGCAGATAAAATATGCTGCCTTTTTCTTGCATTATTTCATCATATCAGCTCACATATGTCCCCACCGAGGGGCTCGAGCCTACCCTGAATTAGGGCGATCGGGCCATAGTCGACCACGCGGGCCCAGTGCGGTTTGGTCGACTTCACAAACAACCTGCGAGTTATTATATAACAACAAAAAAAACGATGTGTAAAAATAGTGAAATATTGTAAAGCCATAGAGTGGTCATCATAGAACAGCCGGACAATAGTTTTTTTTTTTATAAAGTTTAAGCAACTGCCTTTGTTATCTTTGTCACCTTTGACATATTTTGCGCACTCAGCTGCTTGCTGCGGCCCACACCAGGTCGTTGGTCCAGTGCTTGCTTACGCTACGTCTTCCAGTGCGTGCTCGCCACTTGAGAACTTTATTACCTCTTGTGAGAGGGCTTTGTTCAGCAGTGGACGTCTTTCAGCTAATATGTTGATGATTTGCTTAGCCACCTTCAAGGTCTTCTCTTCTTAGCATGTCGATGGCAGACACTACACTGTAGCAGCCCAGAATTTGGCCACGTTTACAGCATTATCAGCCGCTTTCATGAGGTCCTCCTGCGTGCAGATGTAAGGACACCTTCAAGGTGACACCATTACTGCATCCGTACTCTCTTTTTTACATCACGTATTATGTGGCCGCCCCTCTACGCGTGATAAAATGCGCCCCCATGGGAATGCGGCCTCATGCTACCTCTCGCAAATCGTCTCGATATGATGGAGGAAGGGGGAGCCAAATGACTTTTGATATGCTTTGAAAGTTCTCGCTATATTGCAGTATCCACCATACCTGGCCGACAGGTATTGCAGGTGGACGGACTCAGTTTCTCCATCTAGTCAGCTATTTCTGATCTAGAGTTCAACGTAGATTTCAAATGTTTATTCGCGGACGGTTGAAACATGTCGTTAAGTTATTTAAATGGTCGCGAGTCACTGAATTGACTCAACTAAGCCACTCTAAAGCTGCAAGCGTGCACTTAAATATGTTGTTATTTGGAAAATACTTAATAGTTTTTAATTAAAAATATATCGTTTGAAAGCCTGAAAGTTCATCTTTAATTTTGTGCCATTGTTATCGAAACTGCTTCACTACTTTTATCATTTAGTTCTTTTTAAGGTTCCATACCTCAAACAGAAACATTAAAGGATCACTCGCGTGTCTGTCTGTCCGTCCGTCTGTCGCAGCCATTGCGCTCCGAAACGACTGGACTGATTGGGTTGAAATTTGGTACATATATATGAGTCGGTGACCTAAAGACGGACGTGTAACGCAAATAAATGAATTTAAACATGGGGGCCACTTTTGCGGGTAAATTAGAAAATTAAAAAAATATATTGCAAACTATATACTATGGTATGTAAATATTTTTATTTATATATTTATTTATTTGTGTAACATAAAATTACTAATAATCTTTCCTAATAACGTAGGTTTATGTATTATTTATAAGTATAAAAGTATATATTATGTATTCCATATTATATTTAATTAGGTATATATTAGGTATACATTATCTCTGTTATACATTGTGTAATTATCTGTGTACACGCCAATTCAACCCTCACATCTCATTTCTCATCGCCTATGGTATGAAGGAAGAAAACTCTTACAGAGTTATTCATGCCATTTGTACATTTAGTTTGTAAGCAACTGTTTAACTCAACTGTGTGTGTGTACAATAAATATATAAATAAAATAAAAATAAATAATATTTTAATTAATAGTATGTTCCTAAGCAGAGATTTGTTATACCATAGATGGGTTATGCACTAACAAACAACATTTGAAAATCGAATCCATTTAACACACAATATTATAGGTGGTTAGCTTCCGTTGCACCGAATGCTACTAAGAAAAGAGATACCAATTACCATCTTTATATTTGCTTCACTTTTAGGACGCATGTAACCTATCTACCTCCCCTTATATATAGCATATCTCTGTTCCTAAGTATATTTATTATATACTCGTATATCTTATTGTAGTTTATATCTGTTTATTACTTTAGATTATTGTTTTTAGTTCTTTTAAATTGTGTACTAATTTGTTTCTGCTTAAAGTTTAAATCCTTTCAACGATTAAGGGTTGGCTGGAAGAGATCCCTGTTTGGGATAAGTCCGCCTTTGTGCTTACTTCTATCATGTATCTATAATTGTATATTTTTTTGTACAATAAAGAGTTCACAAACAAACAAACTATATCGTGTTACATAATTTCTTTTCAGTGATTCTTCACTTCGTTGTCTGTTTGTCTGTCTGTCTATTTGTCAAGACCGTTTTTCTCAGGAACGGGTAGAGGTATCAAGTTGAAATTAGTACCAAATACTCAAGTCTGCAATCCCTTGAAGCTGTGAAAAAATCAAACTTCTATGTCAACGCAGTCAAAAGATACGGCCGTTTATGCCGTATATGTTGACCCTCGCAAGGTAATGAAAACCTAACCTCGCGTTGACCTACAATCATGAAATTTGGCAAGAAGCAAGTAAAGGGCCGACGACCTGGTGAACATCGCGAGAAGCCGATGGATGCGGGCAGCGCAGGACCGGTCGTCGTGGAAATCCTTGGGGGAGGCCTTTGTCCAGCAGTGGACGATTTTCGGCTGATATGATGATGAAGTAAAGGAAAAATCCTAAAACCGTAAATGGCGGCATATAACCAAATGCGACATATACTCTAGGTAGGTGCGTAACGTGCTGAAGGCGCGCCCGCCCATTTCTCTCGCGAGTGATATCTTTAATTAGATTATTAATGACAATGGTAAATAGATTTTTCGGGGATTTCTTTGTATTTGAGTTCGAAGAAAATATAACTTTTAGGATACGTAAAAATATTCAAGGTGTCTTTAATGTACGAGGGTTAAAACCAAATTAAATTTAATAAAAAATAAATATCAAAGATACCTCGGAGATAATTCTCATAGTCATTGTCAGTGATCATTTACCCGTTGTAACAAACTATCACTTTCGTTGCAGTATTATTTTTCAAGTTAATTAAAATATATATAGGGTGACCTTAAATTAGTTTTTGATAGCAAAGGATATGAATGTACTCGTGATTACAAACAACTTTCCCAAAGAAAGTATATTTCGAATCAGAAAAAAATTTTAGGTCCTCGGTACATAACAAGTTATCAAATCGACAAAAATGTATGAAGGACCAAATTTTTTTTTTCATATTTGACATATAGTTTCTTAGGGAAAGTTGTTTGTAATCACGAGTACATTCATATCCTTGCTATCAAGAACTAATTAAAAGTCATCCTATATATCGAAATCCACTCGGTCTATCGATTTTGACCGGGGATAATTTATTACTAATACAATCAAAACGTTTTACAAGAAGCCCTTTTGAAAAAAAACACAAGTTTTGCATTTTATATTCACACTTAAATTTAATTTTATTGCTTTATGGACTAATTATTCCATAATTATCAAATAGATTCATAAGATAATTATGAACTTTATTTTTTAATTAATTATATGATACATTCTAAGTTTTCACTTTAAGTGCATTTAATGCAACCTACTCCCTAAAAATGTTATTTATTTATTTAACAGTTTATTGTACACAGGATACATAAAATACAGATTTTAAATATAACGGTTATACAAAGGGTACAGCTTATTTCTAAAGAAATTTCTTCCAGCAGACCCGGGAAAGAAGAAAGTTTTGACTGAAATGGCAGACGTGTACACAACTTAATAATAAAAAAAAGTAATACTTAAAGTAATATTAAATAAATACTAAATTTTAACAAAAATAGTCAATAAATACATAAATATAAGTACTTAAAATATAAAGATAACAGAAGGTTTATATAAATACATAGATAAATATATATTAACAAATATAAATACATACTGTAAATAATACATAAAAAAATTCATGGCTAATCGATTAATTCAAGATGACAGAGAAATATAGTGCTCTTTTAGTTTCTTTTTAAAAGAGGATAGGCTCTCACAGTCACGAATGTTCTTAGATTGACTGGACTATAAGGCACTTAACATATTTAAGGCGTGGTAAAAATTCCAAAAAAAAATCAGAATTAAAAAATGATTATTTTAAATAGGTGTTTTAAATAGTATCCCCTAACGAGAACCGATAAAGAGAAACAGTCCACCGCGCAATTCCTGCCAAAGGGGATCCTGTAGTGGGAAGCGTGTGGCACTAACCTCACTTAGGTTGGCAAGTGTTTAAAAATAGCGGCTACAAATCAGTGGAACTAGCAGGCGTCTGGTAATAGTGACCACTGTTCTGTGGAGATCCTTGTAAACCTTTGGGTACAGTCACAGTATATATATAAGTACTAACGTACAGTATGGACACTCCCTGCCGCTCTCTAAATTCGACCTCACCCCCCCCGTCACTCAGATTGGATGTAGATTGGGTACCAAACGTAAAGGACGAGCTACGCAAGCGCGATAAACGTCACTTATATTCACTTTGCGCGCCGCTGTGATTTCGTACACCGGAATAAAAAGTAACTAGTTACCGAACGTAAAGGACGAACTACGCATGCGCGATTAACGTCACTTATATTTACTTTGCGCGCCGCTCACCGCTCGACGCCAATAGATGGCCGCGGCGTCTCAGCATGCCTCGTATCATGATTGGCTGACCACCAATATTATACGACCAAATCTAAGAACAATCAGTTCCTATGAATCTTCATACTAGCTGTATCTTTTTTTTTTAGAAATGTAGTTCCTTTATGTTTTTCATATGTCACATGTCAGTTTGTTATTGTGGCTTGTGAGATATTATGTTCGTTTTATTTATTTAAAATGATGATTGTTTGTAATAATTTGATTAGATGGTGTGAAAGTATGAGTTGTATAGAAATATCTAGTGGTGTGATATTATAAAATGTGATCTCGGAATTATAGATTGAGATTGACTATTATTGTAGGTTGCTAAATGAGATTGTTTCACGGACAAAAGCTCCTGTGTTTGAAGAACAAATGAACAGTGTTATCCATGTAAGTTACTTAATCATGTAAGATAACTGTTGATTGTTGCTTGCAGCACAGTATATATATCTTGCAGTGTGCATGCAGTAAATAACTAACAAACATTTCGTGACCTACCGCCGCACAGTGTGGGAATATCGCAATCTAGCGGGATTTAATTGTGCAGGGGACTAAATTAATACTTTTGTTTATAAATAGTTAGAATTGATGTTCAGATAATAAAATAATGTATTTTTAACCGACTTCAAAACAAAGGGAGGTTCTCAATTCGTCGGAATCTTTTTTTTATATTACTCGAAGACGCCTGGACCGATTTGGAAAATTCTTTCATTGTTTGAAAGGTTATACTTCCCAGGTGATCCCAAGGTCATCAGATCAGGATCTGTTGATGGGATCCTGGAGAAATAAAAAAATATACAAATACAAAATACTTCGATTCTTAATAATGAAAATGTTACATTTTCCTTGAATCATCATATCAGCCACAAATCGTCCACTGCTGGACAAAGGCCTCCCCCAAGGATTTCCACGACGACCGGTCCTGCGCTGCCCGCATCCATCGGCTTCCCGCGATCTTCACCAGGTCATCGGTCCAACGCGTGGGAGGCCTTCCTACGCTACGTTTTCCGGTGCGCGGTCGCCACTCGAGAAATTTACTGCCCCATCGGCCATCTGTTCTACAAGCTGTGTGCCCTGCCCACTGCCACTTCAGTTTAGCGATTCTGTGAGCTATGTCGGTTACTTTAGTTCTCCTGCGGATCTCCTCGTTTCTGATTCGATCACGCAGAGAAACTCCGAGCATAGCACGCTCCATTGCCCTTTGGGTGACCTTGAGCCTTCTTATGAGGCCCATAGTAAGCGACCATGTCTCAGTTCCGTAAGTCATCACTGGCAACACACACTGGTCAAAGACCTTAGTCTTTGGGACGTCTTTGGGAGTATTTGGGACGTGAAGATACTGCGAAGCTTCCCGAACGCTGCCCAGACGAGTTGGATTCGTCGATTGATCTCTTTCTTGAAGTTGGAACTACCTACCTGGACTGTTTGTCCCAGGTATACATTTCGTCAACAACTTCCAGTGTAGAGTCTCCAATCTTTAGAGGGATGGGTGCGACACGGACATTTAACATTATTTTCGTCTTGTCCATGTTAATTTTAAGACCCACTTGTTGAGAGACTTTACTGAGGCCATCGAGCATTGTGCTTAGGTCTTCCATAGTCTCAGCCATGACCACGATATCGTCAGCGAATCGGAGGTGGGATATGTACTCGCCGTTGATATTGATGCCGAGTCCACCCCAGTCTAGAAGCTTAAAAACATCTTCCAGGGCGGCGGTGAACAGTTTCGGAGATACAACGTCTCCCTGTCTCACCCCTCGCTGCAACTGGATAGGTTTTGAGTTCTGGTCCTGGAGGCGAACCGACATGGTGGCGTTTTCATACAGACACTTAAACACCTCGATGTATCGATGGTCAATTTGGCACCGCTGGAGAGACTGTAGCACAGCCCAGGTTTCGTCTGAATCAAAGACCTTCTCATAGTCCACAAACGCCAAGCATAATGGCTGATTGTACTCTTCGGTCTTCTGTATAATCTGCCGCAGCGTATGTATGTGGTCTATGGTACTAAAGCCTTTTCGGAAACTGGCTTGTTCGGGAGGCTGGAAGTCGTCAAACCTGCGTGCGAGACGATTCGTACTGACTCTCGAAAACCGCTTCCGACGGATTAAGCTGACGGACGTAAAGTAACTATTTAGTAATCTGTGACGTAAGCTGGATTGTGTCTCTCGTCCACTATTCTCAGAAGCAGATGAAATATTTTGTAATGCAAAGGCAGCACTCCGTTTTCCGAGACTATACAGCTTTATCTCGGCCGCTAGGCACAGTTCGTCTTCACTTTTAAAATGTACAACTTCATTCAACCTTCTGCGCTTCGTTCTAGTTGATAATTCGGAAAAAGGTAATTTTGGTCGCCCTCTACTTGCAGTTTGTGATGAAGTAGGTACGTCATTTTGTATCCCAGAGGTAATAATGGATTTTGAAAGCCGCTCTTGGTGCCTTTTTTGAAATTTTGAAAAGTCTCGCCCAGTTGCTACCCAATTTCTGGACGCTGAAGTACAAAAGGCGTGTATGGCATTACGTAAATTATTTATATCTGTTTTTTTCAAATTCTCCACCCCAATGACTTCTAATATATAATTTAACAACATATTCTTCGATTGAATTGTGGTAGGTTTTATTGGTGGATGTTGTTTAAGAACATTAATTAAGTCCCGATTTTTTATTGCAGTATACCGTTACCTGAAAAATCGAAAATTTTGTTCCGGAAGGGCAACTCGGGGCAAAAAATTACTACATATCCCCATAATTGAAGCTTCAGCGAATCATAAAATAATTATATTCCCATGTTTTAATAAGTTTCTCTAAAGATACGACAATTAAAACAAAATAATTGAGTATATTTTATAGAACTTTTTTAGATGTTTTTTCCTTTCAAATTAAAAATGCTAAGTGTAAGCAAAAACGATTAAAAGATTGTTCTTACCTTTGAGTATATGCATAATTATTATTTAGTAGATTAGTATTATATTTCGACAACACGATGAAATAACTTGCGCTCAATAAACTTTTAGTCACAAACATTTTATAATGCATTCAGCAGACGCAATCAATTTGATACTCAATGTCTGACAATACACGTCACTCCAAACAGTCTTAGTATATTATAAGTGTAGCCAGTACTTCCAAGTTTATATTGGGATCTTTTTTTCCAACTACCGACACTTCAAGAAAATATAATTAAATACATCTAAATGTTGAATATCAGACACTGTGCGCCGGTGTGATTCAACCCTACCGGCATTCTTGCCTATAGATACGTCAGTTATAATTATGTATATCATTTCTCGCTCGTTTGTATGGAGTGTCCGGGGTGTGGTACAGTGCACAGTACAGAAAACTTAAAACCCTAACAAGGTTTAAAGCACAATTTTCATTTCAAAGTATTGAAAGACGGAAAATACATAATATTCTTAAATTAATAAAAAAATGATTCAATTGAATACAAATATAAAAATATTACCACTTGACGTAAAAAATATCATGTAGACCCTTTATTTGGCTTAATCTGCAAAATTTCTCGAACTAAAACAACTTATATTGAATTAAACCAACATACATAATCGACGACTTTAACGCTTTCCATTTTAATTGAACACATTTTTTAAACTAATTTGAAAGTGAAGAAAAGTAATAAAAACATGTGAAAATTGAGAGTCGGGCGTTCGGTCTCAATGTAACCTCCGCGTTGTAGCCTGAATTGATTTGAACTTAAAATGAGTAGTGTTCCGTTCGATATTTTTTATCACGCAACAATCTGCTCGGATTGAATCGTCTTTATGCCTTAAGAGAAACTAATACAGAACGCTAAAATATATTATTTATTTTTTACAGAAGACTTCGCACACGACGTAGAACTAACGGAGGAGCAACAGATCCTCCTTTTAGAAGAATACGAAAAGGAGATCACGTCCAAAAAGCTCACAAAACAATCCCCAAAAGACAAATCCAACAACAACACAAACAACAAGAAGACTGGCAACAAACAAACCATAGACAAACTTAACAATAAAGCTTCAAAAAAGAACCGATCACCGAAAAAGAGTAAAGACGTGTGCGGCAATGAGCTTGTCGAAGACTACTTCGGAGAAAACCCAGTTAAAGATGACGCCAGCGCCAACTCGGACGAGAGCTGGGAGAAGGAATTCGAAATTGATGACGCCACAGAGAAAGCCTGAATCTTCCGACCATAGATAAGCATTATGTACTGTGTTAATAGACAAACTCTCTATAGCGAAAAGAGATTTCACTGAACTATAAGCGCGCTTGTAAAATAGTTTAGGATGGTAAAATGGAAAATGTGGTGAAAATAAAAGTTATTTTACTAATTGCTTATAAGTTAGAAATCTGCTGATTCGGTGAGGTCAAGATAGGGGTTTTTGTGTTCATTAAAATAAAACATATTACTTGACATTAAACAATAATATACAGTGATTATAAAGCTAGCATGTAAACATTTTATCTTAACGACCAGGTTTTAGGTGTGTTGTTCATTTAAAAATTGAAATACCAATATAAAACACTTTTCGGTTTGTTTACATGTTTCCAAACAAATTATATTAGTTTTCGATAAAAATGCTAACCGATACATTTACAAATATCACTGACATACTTTAAACATCTGTGTGACACCGATAGTGTAAAGTGCCTATCCTTTTGCCGCGCGCTTTAAGGCGCAATGGTACTTAAAAATCTGTCATTGTCTTTTTCTTTACGTGTAAAGAGGAAAGAAAATAACCATACTTTTGCACTTTTTCGATGCTTTTCGTTTTTATTTTCATCATATTTATCTTAAATAAAAATCCATTCGATGTTTTCCCTTCAGTCACCTATGAACTTTATTTCAGTAAATAAATCATATTATCAAATTAATTATTTTAAGAATAAAACCTAAAATAGACGATAAAATGGCTCGAAAAGAGGTCCCTTTGCGAAATTATTCTATCGAGCCAACTTTATTAAATCGTGTTTCCAGTCGATATAGTCCCTCGTAACTATTCTCAATAATACCAGTAAGATTTCCTAGAATTTAAATTTACTGTTAACTACTTCAAAAATGAATTCTAAAAACCTGTTTAAGTGGATTTTTAGGTACCACTGGCTCTTAATAATATGGAGTCGACTAGACGGGGCACGTGCGGGGTGGAGGGGCGAGACGGGTTCATTCAATAACTCATTCAGGCGGCGGCGGCGGCGGCGGAGAGGCACGTGACCAGTGAGTAGTGACGTCGACTTTGACGCTAACATCGAAATCGTTGGACCCACGGATAAGATAAATAAGGTTGGATTGGCAATAGTTACACTTTTTTTTGAAAACCAGCGTCGCCGCCTGTCTCCCACCCATCAACTCCACTACACAAGCAATAATAACACATATACCACGAATTGCGCGCACTAATCAACAAAACACACTTAGAACACGGGGCTGCAGTTGTGTCTCACACCATTTCGAGAGTCTGTACGTTACACACAACAAAAGTTTGAACGCATGCTTCGGTTAAGTATGATTATCTAATCATACTTGTGGCGCGCCTGCCCAGCGCACATTTCCAATCCAACCTTATTTATCTGATCCGTGGTTGGACCACTGATAATGGTCCAACCATGGTTCGGAGTGATAAAACAAAAGAGTAATGTTACAGTTATCCTTGTCAAAACGCTCTAGCCTCGAGCTATGTCCCGCCCGCCGTGTTGATCCGAATGCGGTTTGTCTTTACGCACCGAATCGCGTCAAACTTCAAACTTGGAAAAAAGTCACGAACACGAAATTGTTGATTGATAAACATTTTTGAAATAAAATAATTTACGATGAGTAAGAAATAACTTTTTAAAATTTTGTGATTTTATATTATTATGACTTGTCAAAAAAGATGTTGTTTATATTATTATATTTAATATTTTTTAATTAATAAAACGAAAATTATTTATAGTAATTTATTGTACATAATATTTTTGTATTGATATTATTAGTAAAAAAATAACAAGAATCAATAATCGGATAGATAACAAAGAAAATATTTAACGGATAATTAACAAAGAAAATAATGATTGCATTGCATCAAAGAAAACAATTATCCGACATCACAAGTCACTGGTTACGTCTTTCTCATTTTCCGTCTACTGCAATTGACAGACCTCCCCAATCAGTTACTCGTAACGGCTGAATGACGTGGTGACTACGTCAGTTTGCGCGTGACCTCCCTAGCATCGCCCTGCCCGCACGATTGCCCTGTCTAGACGTATCCGTTGGACGCATGTATGACTTATTTAGACTGTGATAACACTATGCTATCTGTGACCCGCACACTCAAAAACTTATTGTATAACGACCTCAATTCCTGGAACAGCTAACCTCACGAAGAAAAATTTAAATTGTTTCACGTGAAACCAACGGCAGTGTGCCCCGACATAGACCCACACGATTTTTTTAATAAAGGGGTTTGAAAGTTATTGGCATACTGAGGCTTCGCCATTTAGATTTTTTTGTATAGAGGACTTATAGAAGAACAAAAAATGCCATATAACATTTTGGTCTAAAGTGTCACGTTCCTGAGATAATATAGAAGTTAAAAATAATCAAAATTATTATGGAATATATATATTCAATTATCTCCGTAACGTCACGTTTTAGGGCACTATGTTACATGACATTTTTTGTTTGTCTGTATGTCCCCTATCCAAATATATAGGTCTTAATGTGCGACGTCATTTTGAAAAAAGAAAAATAATATGGCGGACTCCAGTATGCCAGTCTCCATACAAAAAATTTCAAACCCCTTTCTATATTTAGAAAATTATGCAAAGTTCAAACGCAGATTGATGACGATGACAGACTGAGTGTACAGTGGCCGGCACATGAAGCTACACACTTTGAACTTTGTACCGTTCCTTTCTTATGCCGTACGCGTATGGGTCACAATCGCACTACGAGTGTCTAGCTTGATGTGCTCTGTACATTGTGTGTAAAATCTATATGCAAATAATAATAAGCATTGTTACAGTTAAAACTTCCAACATTATTATATTAAATTATAACAAGGTTGTATTATCTCTAAAATGTTTGTATATGACGCGACTGTCGCACCACTAAGATTTTGAACAACAATTTAGCAACAGCTTAATAATGCACCTTTATTTGATGTATAATTTTATGTATATTTCACTTGGAGAGCAAAATTTGATGAACAACGGTCGCCTCCTTTGTCTCGTCTTGGCAGGTGGGGGCACTATCGTGTCCCTAAATACTTTTTAAAACGGCCACTGCTCGCTGTACGCCATTCCCTGTGTCAGTACATTTGCCAGAATGTTTTGGAATCCTCATACAAACATTTGGTATCATGATTCGTTGGCCACGGTGACCACGTTAAAACACCCATTCCAATCGCAACAACCAACTACAATTTTACTCCGTTTTGTTATTTGTTAATCTCCTAAAAATTACTGAACCGATTTTGATACAATTTAAATAGGACCAACATAACCCATTCAATAAAAAAAAATTATTAAATCGGTTAACATTCGGCGAAGATATCGAGCAACAAACATACAGTCGAATAGAGAACCTCCTCCTTTTTTGAAATCGGTTAAATATTTATGATTTTGGGCGACTTCAATAAAGGAGGTAATTAATTCAACCCGTATGTATGTAATATTGTTATAATTGCACAACATTCCTGTGTGATGGGAGTCAATGTGCTCTTTAAAACAGTTATGCCAAATTCCATAAGTGTATGTATGTATGTATGTCCAGCAGTGGTCGTCCTTCCTCTGATAGTATAAATAAATTGAAATGCAATGATTTTTTTTCAACTCGGGGAACAGTGAAAACTATTCAAAATCGGTTTAGTACTTTTCAAGATATGGTCGGTTTCACGCCGCCATTTTTAATTAAAGTCGATTGTTTTTAAAGTTTTTAGGGTTGTCAATTATTTGTTAATTAATGACGAGTATTTTGGAGAAGGATGTCAAGCGTGTTAGGTAAATGAAACTGGTGCTGCACTATACTGTGCGATACCGGCACATCTCATGCAGTCCCGGCATTTCACTGTGTAACAAGAGGCAGGAATAAAATGTCAAGCCCTCTGTGTGCCAGCCCTATAACCACCTCATGAAGGAAGTTCAACTGATGTAATGATTCTGTGCGAAAAGAGTCTTTGTGAACGTTTTGAAGGGTGTTTGTAATCAATATTAAGTGTAAAAATATAAGTAAATGGAAACCAATTTTTGAGAATTAATATTTTTTGAGATTTTTCGTAATTTGAGGCTTCAATTCTGCGTCTATTGATCTGAAACTAATTTCTCGGCTATTTCGTATTATTTTCTACGAATTTAGGATGGTGTTATGGTGAAAATCCAAAAAAAACTGTATTTTCACAATATTATCCTTAAATAGCTACATTTATTGGTTTATTACGCTAGGAATCGTAGATTAATGTAGTTAGATTAAGTATTTTTTATTTTGTTTTTACTTTGTTGCCCTAACACTCCGTACTTGTTACTCCGTAGGTTCTATATTTCATGTTTTCTATTTTTAATTTATCATGTGCGTGTGTGCGTCTGCAGATACAAATAAAACAGTTTATCTACCTATCTATCTACCGAGAAATGAGTTTCAGATTTAAATTAACAGAATTTAAGCCGCAATTGTTTGAAACTCTCCACAGTGGTTTCGATGGCGGCCCCTGGCTCCCGCCCCCCGCCCCCCGCCCTCCGCCCGGTACGCTCCGCTGTAACTGGCAACCTTCGCGTACGTGTACCTACTAGTAATAGGGTATTTTCCACATGTCAAATTAGTTCCTTTTTATCATCTGTCGAAAACGCAATTTTGTCCATAAACTATAACATTCGTTTTACACAAATGACGTCACAAATATGTAAAGTTTTTGACGAACTAATTTTGTGAAAATTAGTGAAATAGTTAAACAACTAAGGTAGGTATTCCGATATTCTAGAACGTATGCTTTTTGCTTAATAATGTTTCATAATTCATTTTTACCAACCTGCACTGGGCCCGCGTGGTCGGCTAAGGCCCGATCGCCCTAGTTCAGGGTACGCTCGAGCCCCTCGGTGGGGAAGTATGTATGTGCTGATATGATAAATTCATTTCCGATACTGGAAAATGCCCTATTGTTTTTTTCCAAAATCCTCTTTTGTAATCTCCTATTGCATTTATTGTTATTGTTAACTAATTAAACTGCCCCACTAATCTTAATCTAGAGCTTGGAACGCTCGCTACGCTGAACCCGCACGAGGAGACAATACGGGTGTGACACAATGAGTAAGGCCACTGCAGCAAGCCCTGCTACAACTACTCATTATACTGAACAACTTTCTCCAAGAGAGTCATTCGCAAAAAAAACTCTTGATACAAATAGATCAGCTAATTGACAAATTTTGTATGAATATGGACTATTTGTATTAAATGTTCCTTAGGGGAAAGTGTTCAGTTGGATGAGCCCTAGTGAACCGCTCCTACAACAACTATGTCACACCCTGTATATCCGCGAGGACGCGTCTGCTGCGTGCAGCAAGGTTCCTCGCGCTAGTAATGCTGCTCGACGCCGCCCCCGCCGCTTCCTTTAGTTTAAAAAACTATAATTGTACCATTCCAAACACAAATAATTACCACAAACATGTCCACAACCTTTTTACTATTGTGATTTATTTTATGTATAAAACCGTTAAAATAAAGATGGCTTGTGAGTGCATGTGTAATAACTAAACTTGTGATAAAAAAATACGAATAATAAATAACCATACTATTCTAATATGTTCCCGCTTTGCCACTCTAGCCACATCTACTAACATTTCTAAGAATATTTATTAATACCGGCTAAGTGCGAGTCGGGCTCGCACCCGGAGGGTTCCGTACCATCATACAAGAAAAAAAACACTATGTATGGGCCTTTAATTTTTATTTTATTTTTTAAATTTATTGTTACATCGGCAAAAGAAATACACACTGAAAATTTCAAGTGTCTACCAATAGCTATATATAGGTTCATGAAACACAGCCCGCTGACAGACGGACGGACGGACTTACTTCGGGAGTAAATAGGGTCCCGTTGGCACCTTTTGGGTACGGAACCCTAAAAAGGATAACAAAAATCTGAAAACATATAATGTTTGTTACCTTTTTGAGGTCATAAACATAAATTAAAATTAAAATGTGCAATAGATCTAGTAACGACAAACGATCAACAACAAAAAAATTATATTTATTGTTTAAAAAACTTAAACTTATTTTATTTTAATGTCATTATATATTAATTCAAACTCATGCAACATCAGAATTGTTTTAGTTTAAAAAAATGTTGTATTTTTGACCTTTTCAACACGACTCTGGATGACAGTTAATGATTAGGTATAAAATTATTTTTAAAGATTTAAGTTAAGTTAAAGTAAATTGTAAAGGTATAAACTCAGTACCGAGATGGTACTGAGTCGGCACTCGGTTACGTTATGTTTGTGTATATTATAAATAGAAATGTATTATACAAATAAAAAAAGTTATGAACAATTTTACTACATTGTATTATTGTAACTTGGTCCCATTTGGTCTTGAAAAATTAGTTGTGACTTTACGATCGCGATGTAGATAGAGCACCCGTACCTTGTAAGAAATAGAAACAATTAAAATTAGTTGTGACTTTACGATCGCGATGTAGATAGAGCACCCTTACCTTGTAAGAAATAGAAACAATTAAAATTAGTTGTGACTTTACGATCGCGATGTAGATAGAGCACCCGTACCTTGTAAGAAATAGAAACAATTAAAATTAGTTGTGACTTTACGATCGCGATGTAGATAGAGCACCCGTACCTTGTAAGAAATAGAAACAATTAAAATTAGTTGTGACTTTACGATCGCGATGTAGATAGAGCACCCGTACCTTGTAAGAAATAGAAACAATTAAAATTAGTTGTGACTTTACGATCGCGATGTAGATAGAGCACCCGTACCTTGTAAGAAATAGAAACAATTAAAATTAGTTGTGACTTTACGATCGCGATGTAGATAGAGCACCCGTACCTTGTAAGAAATAGAAACAATTAAAATTAGTTGTGACTTTACGATCGCGATGTAGATAGAGCACCCGTACCTTGTAAGAAATAGAAACAATTAAAATTAGTTGTGACTTTACGATCGCGATGTAGATAGAGCACCCGTACCTTGTAAGAAATAGAAACAATTAAAATTAGTTGTGACTTTACGATCGCGATGTAGATAGAGCACCCGTACCTTGTAAGAAATAGAAACAATTAAAATTAGTTGTGACTTTACGATCGCGATGTAGATAGAGCACCCGTACCTTGTAAGAAATAGAAACAATTAAAATTAGTTGTGACTTTACGATCGCGATGTAGATAGAGCACCCGTACCTTGTAAGAAATAGAAACAATTAAAATTAGTTGTGACTTTACGATCGCGATGTAGATAGAGCACCCGTACCTTGTAAGAAATAGAAACAATTAAAATTAGTTGTGACTTTACGATCGCGATGTAGATAGAGCACCCGTACCTTGTAAGAAATAGAAACAATTAAAATTAGTTGTGACTTTACGATCGCGATGTAGATAGAGCACCCGTACCTTGTAAGAAATAGAAACAATTAAAATTAGTTGTGACTTTACGATCGCGATGTAGATAGAGCACCCGTACCTTGTAAGAAATAGAAACAATTAAAATTAGTTGTGACTTTACGATCGCGATGTAGATAGAGCACCCGTACCTTGTAAGAAATAGAAACAATTAAAATTAGTTGTGACTTTACGATCGCGATGTAGATAGAGCACCCGTACCTTGTAAGAAATAGAAACAATTAAAATTAGTTGTGACTTTACGATCGCGATGTAGATAGAGCACCCGTACCTTGTAAGAAATAGAAACAATTAAAATTAGTTGTGACTTTACGATCGCGATGTAGATAGAGCACCCGTACCTTGTAAGAAATAGAAACAATTAAAATTAGTTGTGACTTTACGATCGCGATGTAGATAGAGCACCCGTACCTTGTAAGAAATAGAAACAATTAAAATTAGTTGTGACTTTACGATCGCGATGTAGATAGAGCACCCGTACCTTGTAAGAAATAGAAACAATTAAAATTAGTTGTGACTTTACGATCGCGATGTAGATAGAGCACCCGTACCTTGTAAGAAATAGAAACAATTAAAATTAGTTGTGACTTTACGATCGCGATGTAGATAGAGCACCCGTACCTTGTAAGAAATAGAAACAATTAAAATTAGTTGTGACTTTACGATCGCGATGTAGATAGAGCACCCGTACCTTGTAAGAAATAGAAACAATTAAAATTAGTTGTGACTTTACGATCGCGATGTAGATAGAGCACCCGTACCTTGTAAGAAATAGAAACAATTAAAATTAGTTGTGACTTTACGATCGCGATGTAGATAGAGCACCCGTACCTTGTAAGAAATAGAAACAATTAAAATTAGTTGTGACTTTACGATCGCGATGTAGATAGAGCACCCGTACCTTGTAAGAAATAGAAACAATTAAAATTAGTTGTGACTTTACGATCGCGATGTAGATAGAGCACCCGTACCTTGTAAGAAATAGAAACAATTAAAATTAGTTGTGACTTTACGATCGCGATGTAGATAGAGCACCCGTACCTTGTAAGAAATAGAAACAATTAAAATTAGTTGTGACTTTACGATCGCGATGTAGATAGAGCACCCGTACCTTGTAAGAAATAGAAACAATTAAAATTAGTTGTGACTTTACGATCGCGATGTAGATAGAGCACCCGTACCTTGTAAGAAATAGAAACAATTAAAATTAGTTGTGACTTTACGATCGCGATGTAGATAGAGCACCCGTACCTTGTAAGAAATAGAAACAATTAAAATTAGTTGTGACTTTACGATCGCGATGTAGATAGAGCACCCGTACCTTGTAAGAAATAGAAACAATTAAAATTAGTTGTGACTTTACGATCGCGATGTAGATAGAGCACCCGTACCTTGTAAGAAATAGAAACAATTAAAATTAGTTGTGACTTTACGATCGCGATGTAGATAGAGCACCCGTACCTTGTAAGAAATAGAAACAATTAAAATTAGTTGTGACTTTACGATCGCGATGTAGATAGAGCACCCGTACCTTGTAAGAAATAGAAACAATTAAAATTAGTTGTGACTTTACGATCGCGATGTAGATAGAGCACCCGTGCCTTGTAAGAAATAGAAACAATTAAAATTAGTTGTGACTTTACGATCGCGATGTAGATAGAGCACCCGTACCTTGTAAGAAATAGAAACAATTAAAATTAGTTGTGACTTTACGATCGCGATGTAGATAGAGCACCCGTACCTTGTAAGAAATAGAAACAATTAAAATTAGTTGTGACTTTACGATCGCGATGTAGATAGAGCACCCGTACCTTGTAAGAAATAGAAACAATTAAAATTAGTTGTGACTTTACGATCGCGATGTAGATAGAGCACCCGTACCTTGTAAGAAATAGAAACAATTAAAATTAGTTGTGACTTTACGATCGCGATGTAGATAGAGCACCCGTACCTTGTAAGAAATAGAAACAATTAAAATTAGTTGTGACTTTACGATCGCGATGTAGATAGAGCACCCGTACCTTGTAAGAAATAGAAACAATTAAAATTAGTTGTGACTTTACGATCGCGATGTAGATAGAGCACCCGTACCTTGTAAGAAATAGAAACAATTAAAATTAGTTGTGACTTTACGATCGCGATGTAGATAGAGCACCCGTACCTTGTAAGAAATAGAAACAATTAAAATTAGTTGTGACTTTACGATCGCGATGTAGATAGAGCACCCGTACCTTGTAAGAAATAGAAACAATTAAAATTAGTTGTGACTTTACGATCGCGATGTAGATAGAGCACCCGTACCTTGTAAGAAATAGAAACAATTAAAATTAGTTGTGACTTTACGATCGCGATGTAGATAGAGCACCCGTACCTTGTAAGAAATAGAAACAATTAAAATTAGTTGTGACTTTACGATCGCGATGTAGATAGAGCACCCGTACCTTGTAAGAAATAGAAACAATTAAAATTAGTTGTGACTTTACGATCGCGATGTAGATAGAGCACCCGTACCTTGTAAGAAATAGAAACAATTAAAATTAGTTGTGACTTTACGATCGCGATGTAGATAGAGCACCCGTACCTTGTAAGAAATAGAAACAATTAAAATTAGTTGTGACTTTACGATCGCGATGTAGATAGAGCACCCGTACCTTGTAAGAAATAGAAACAATTAAAATTAGTTGTGACTTTACGATCGCGATGTAGATAGAGCACCCGTACCTTGTAAGAAATAGAAACAATTAAAATTAGTTGTGACTTTACGATCGCGATGTAGATAGAGCACCCGTACCTTGTAAGAAATAGAAACAATTAAAATTAGTTGTGACTTTACGATCGCGATGTAGATAGAGCACCCGTACCTTGTAAGAAATAGAAACAATTAAAATTAGTTGTGACTTTACGATCGCGATGTAGATAGAGCACCCGTACCTTGTAAGAAATAGAAACAATTAAAATTAGTTGTGACTTTACGATCGCGATGTAGATAGAGCACCCGTACCTTGTAAGAAATAGAAACAATTAAAATTAGTTGTGACTTTACGATCGCGATGTAGATAGAGCACCCGTACCTTGTAAGAAATAGAAACAATTAAAATTAGTTGTGACTTTACGATCGCGATGTAGATAGAGCACCCGTACCTTGTAAGAAATAGAAACAATTAAAATTAGTTGTGACTTTACGATCGCGATGTAGATAGAGCACCCGTACCTTGTAAGAAATAGAAACAATTAAAATTAGTTGTGACTTTACGATCGCGATGTAGATAGAGCACCCGTACCTTGTAAGAAATAGAAACAATTAAAATTAGTTGTGACTTTACGATCGCGATGTAGATAGAGCACCCGTACCTTGTAAGAAATAGAAACAATTAAAATTAGTTGTGACTTTACGATCGCGATGTAGATAGAGCACCCGTACCTTGTAAGAAATAGAAACAATTAAAATTAGTTGTGACTTTACGATCGCGATGTAGATAGAGCACCCGTACCTTGTAAGAAATAGAAACAATTAAAATTAGTTGTGACTTTACGATCGCGATGTAGATAGAGCACCCGTACCTTGTAAGAAATAGAAACAATTAAAATTAGTTGTGACTTTACGATCGCGATGTAGATAGAGCACCCGTACCTTGTAAGAAATAGAAACAATTAAAATTAGTTGTGACTTTACGATCGCGATGTAGATAGAGCACCCGTACCTTGTAAGAAATAGAAACAATTAAAATTAGTTGTGACTTTACGATCGCGATGTAGATAGAGCACCCGTACCTTGTAAGAAATAGAAACAATTAAAATTAGTTGTGACTTTACGATCGCGATGTAGATAGAGCACCCGTACCTTGTAAGAAATAGAAACAATTAAAATTAGTTGTGACTTTACGATCGCGATGTAGATAGAGCACCCGTACCTTGTAAGAAATAGAAACAATTAAAATTAGTTGTGACTTTACGATCGCGATGTAGATAGAGCACCCGTACCTTGTAAGAAATAGAAACAATTAAAATTAGTTGTGACTTTACGATCGCGATGTAGATAGAGCACCCGTACCTTGTAAGAAATAGAAACAATTAAAATTAGTTGTGACTTTACGATCGCGATGTAGATAGAGCACCCGTACCTTGTAAGAAATAGAAACAATTAAAATTAGTTGTGACTTTACGATCGCGATGTAGATAGAGCACCCGTACCTTGTAAGAAATAGAAACAATTAAAATTAGTTGTGACTTTACGATCGCGATGTAGATAGAGCACCCGTACCTTGTAAGAAATAGAAACAATTAAAATTAGTTGTGACTTTACGATCGCGATGTAGATAGAGCACCCGTACCTTGTAAGAAATAGAAACAATTAAAATTAGTTGTGACTTTACGATCGCGATGTAGATAGAGCACCCGTACCTTGTAAGAAATAGAAACAATTAAAATTAGTTGTGACTTTACGATCGCGATGTAGATAGAGCACCCGTACCTTGTAAGAAATAGAAACAATTAAAATTAGTTGTGACTTTACGATCGCGATGTAGATAGAGCACCCGTACCTTGTAAGAAATAGAAACAATTAAAATTAGTTGTGACTTTACGATCGCGATGTAGATAGAGCACCCGTACCTTGTAAGAAATAGAAACAATTAAAATTAGTTGTGACTTTACGATCGCGATGTAGATAGAGCACCCGTACCTTGTAAGAAATAGAAACAATTAAAATTAGTTGTGACTTTACGATCGCGATGTAGATAGAGCACCCGTACCTTGTAAGAAATAGAAACAATTAAAATTAGTTGTGACTTTACGATCGCGATGTAGATAGAGCACCCGTACCTTGTAAGAAATAGAAACAATTAAAATTAGTTGTGACTTTACGATCGCGATGTAGATAGAGCACCCGTACCTTGTAAGAAATAGAAACAATTAAAATTAGTTGTGACTTTACGATCGCGATGTAGATAGAGCACCCGTACCTTGTAAGAAATAGAAACAATTAAAATTAGTTGTGACTTTACGATCGCGATGTAGATAGAGCACCCGTACCTTGTAAGAAATAGAAACAATTAAAATTAGTTGTGACTTTACGATCGCGATGTAGATAGAGCACCCGTACCTTGTAAGAAATAGAAACAATTAAAATTAGTTGTGACTTTACGATCGCGATGTAGATAGAGCACCCGTACCTTGTAAGAAATAGAAACAATTAAAATTTCGTTCATAAAATAATTTATAATTATTCTATTTTTCTAGCCACTAAACAAAGACCTCTCCCAAGGATTTCCACGACGATTGGTCCTGCGCTGCCCGCATCCAGCGGCTTCCCGCGACCTTTACCAGGTCGTTGGTATTCGACCTCTACCAGATTCTGTGAGTCATGTCGTTTACTTAGGTTCTCCTACGGATCTCCTTGTTTCCGATTCGATCGCTTAAGGAAACTCCGAGCATGGTTCGCTCCATCGCCCTTTGGGTGACCTTGAGCCTTTTTATGAGGCCTATAGTAAGCCATGTATCAGTTCCGTATGTCATCACTGGTCGAAGACCTTGGTCTTGAGACACTGCGGTATTTGGGACGTGAAGATATTGCGAAGCTTCCCGAACGCTTTATTTTTTTGCTTGACCATTATTTTACCATTTTTTTTTCAATCCCAATGTATTTTCTTGTTATTTCAAGAATAGTTTTCAATTAATTGAAAGCACGTGACTTTACTACTCACGGTCAATAGTTTTTACGATATTAGCATACTTTTCAACGAGTTCTAGATAAGTCACTTGTACAAACAAATGCACATGCAATGTTTAGATTTCTTTCAATCTAAACATCTCTGCTTATTCGATATTGACTTTATTAATTTTATGATCAGTAAAATTTAGTTTCGACATGATAACATTTTCCTTTCTAACAGCTAAATTTCTCGCCAATAGAGCAAGTTTAGAATTTAATTTTGGATTTTGGCGAATTTTATTACAAACAAAATAACAAATTAGTTTTAGAGCGTCAAAGTTATTCCTGTTGTCTCGTTGCGAACAAAGTTAAGTTAGTTGTATGTGCAATGGACGTTCGTTATATTCGATTCGTGATATTTTTAATTGGTAAGTTTTATTTTCTATTTTATTTTATTTTTACATACAATGTATATTAATTCCATTGTAAAGTTGATTACACAGGTGTAACATAAAGGTGCAGTGATACTTTAAGGTGAAACTGAACAACTTTCTCCAAACTGACTTCCTTACATAACCGGCCAATCAGTTGACCGATTCTTCTGAAAAATCCATAAAAGATTGCAACTTTAGCAAAATTGTAGAACGAAAGTTGTTCAGTTTAATGAGGACAAGCCCACCTTAAACTATCACTGCACCTTTATGTAACGCCCTGTATATACGTATAAAAGGTGTAAAAAATACGTTGAAAATTATAAATGGTGAACTAGCACGAATTGAAAATTTACTTATCAGCCCGCTGGAGTTCATAAATCCCATACAAACGTAGTATTTGATTCATTTGTTAACCAAAGAACCGATAATCCATTATTAATTAATAAACTTGTTTTTAAGGTAAAAGACGGAAAACATATTTATTGGAATTAAATTGATTCCTGTTTCGTTTTTCAAAAAAGTAATGCGATACCGACACAGATATACTCGTACGTCATCCGATTATCGATATAAAATTATTTCAAAATCCGTTGTTTGGTTAACAAATGAATCAAATATACGTTTGCATGGGATTTATGAACTCCAGCGGGCTCTTCAAGCTTAAAGCGCTAAAGTTTGTTTTTTGGCAACTGTATTTTTTCCTGGACCTATTCAAGTCTGGTGTTGATTTTAAATCACACCGTATCAAACGTAATTTTTACACCAAAATTTTTAACTTTCTACCAAGGGAGCCTTGTGTTCATTATGAGAATGTTATTTTTATGACTCGGTGGCTCAGTGGTAAGTGCGCTTGACTACTGATCTGAGATTTGTGGGTTCGATCCCCATCCAGGGCAAACATTTGTGTGATGAGCAGATTTGTTTGCTCTGTGTCTGGGTGTTAAATATCTATATATGTATTTATTTCAAAACGTATATAAGTATTTATATCAGTCTCTGGTTCCCATAACACAGGGAATCAATCAGGAAAAACAATAAGACTCAAAATTAATATAAATATCAATTTTGCTTTACAAAATTATTTATTGTTTGGTATTCTTATATTGTAGTATACTTAAGTCCTCCTCTCTTCAAATATTGTTGTGCCCAAACTGGGTCCACGAAGCACTTTTATTCTATCTAACACCTGTAAAACTCATGGATGCAATAAATAATTGAGTATTGAGTATTGAATCCTACTTTGGGGCCAGATGACCATGTGTGATTTGTCCCAGAATATTATTTTTATTATATAACTAGCTTTTGCCCGCAGCTTCGCCCGCGTGGACATAGCTTTTATGACTCTTTTTAAGGGTGAGTGGTGCGCGAGCAATCAGCTCGCAAGCGTGGACATGAGTTTACTCCAGGTACCTCAGGAACTGTATCGGGCTATTCGGATTAGCTGTCTTTGCCACTTCCCACCCTCTCAACAAATTCTATACAAAAAATCACTTTAATCCGTTGCTCCGTTGCGACGCCACCGACGTGCGCGAGCGTAGAAAACCGTTGTCCCCAGATTCCTCGGGAACTATGTCAGGATATACTTATTAGTAAATTATATCATTTTCCACCTCATCTCTGTGCTAAAAATCACACCAACCCATTTTTTCGTTACGATTTTAAATAACTCAACGAACAAAGAGTATTGTTTTTAGTTCCTCAGGAACTGCTATGGCTATGATAACTTCCACAGAAAAGTAGACTATTTCATTCCCAGTGATACAGGCTACCTGCATGCCAAATTTCGTCAAGATTGGTAGAGGTGTTGAAGTGTGAATAGGTAACAAATAAACAAACACATTTTCACATTTATAATATTAAGTAAGTATTTCTTAATCTTAAATAACATATAGAGCGTCGGTGGCAGAACGGTTAGGACCACTACCTCCTGTCCGGAAGGCCGTGGTTCGAATCCTGCCACTTACCAATATCTATACGAATATCGATTTAATACTGGTATGAACGTTTATCCGACGCTCTTACGGTGAGAAAAATATCGTGAGGAAACCTGCATACGCCTGCGAAGAAACTCGAATCTTATGTGTGAAGTCAATCAACCCGCAATGGGCCCGCGTGATCGTCTAACGCCTGATCGCCCTTACTCAGGGCAGGTCGAGCCCCTTGGTGGGGACGTATATAAACTGATATGATGAAATAACACATTTACCTATATTATCAAAAAACTAATTCAAATCATTATATCAATCTGATAATAAAATTTCCTAAAAATATTAATATGGGTCAAATCCTCGAGTCGTATCAGCTCCAAAGGAGCCCATGACGCACTTCTCGTTGCCGCGCTGGATGGCAATAGACAACCTTAGCAGCAGGTAGGACCTCACGTCACATCTCCTCTCTCGAAGGCGACGGCCAATCTCCTTTGTGAAGGCAAAGGCCTCTGAGGGTTCAGCAGCCGGTTGTCCCACAGACCAGCGGCACAAAGCAGTAATTTTCCTCCAAGACCGAATACTTATTATGCTTCTTTCTCGCCGCAAATTGAGCAGCAGTACCGTACGGGTGAGGACGTTCCTCTCTGCCATAGCACCTGTTAAAACCCTCCGGCCTTTTGCCATCAGATCGACAAAAGCCCGGCGGCTGCATGTTCACAAACAACGACCGCAACTCAGTGAGTGATGGCCAATTGCCTCCACCGTGGACCCGCAAATACATTGATGATGTTCACAGATATTGATATTGCAGGCGGAGAGCAACTGCCACACTCAAATAGTCGCCGTCAGAAGAGTTCCCATATCTGTGCCTCCTGTTATAAGATGCTAAACTCGATTTATGTGTTTTTAATTTTTTTTCACGATTGGAATCTGTAAAAAATACCTATCTGTTCGTCTATGAAACACATCGCTACGTGCCATAGTTCCAGAGTTAGAGTTGTTTAAAGTAGCTTATGCTGAAAAATACTAAGAAATCCACTCAAAAGTATGAAATAATGTTTTAATACAATTTAAGCGCGTTTTATTATCCCTGCAGTGCCATCTATTGACATTCTGCCGCTATGATTAAAATGTGCGGTATTTGTAGCTAATATGTGGAAAAAAAGTACTCTATTGTTATTATTGTAAGTAGCGATAGATAATTTCTCACGGGACCTCTTTAGTTTTCCGGGATAAAGAATACCCGACTATACAATGATGGTCAAAACACCCCATCCCAATGTAATTTTTTCATATTGTTACGTTGAGCCATTCTAAAGATACAATTTTTTGCATTCCTGCAGGAAACCATAATTTTTTTGGGATTCACAATGTCCCAGTTTTAGTTCGCGATAAGGGTATCAACGTGTAAAATTTGATAGTAATAGGTCAAGCCACATTTGCGTGGTGAGCCATTCTATAAATGAATACTTTTGATTTTCCCACGGGAACTCTTGAATTTTCAGGGATAAAAAGTATCCTATATGTTAACCCGGGCTATAAGGAACCAACATACAAAATTTCATCAAAATCGGCCCGGTAGTTTTTGCGTGATGCGCGAACATACAGACAGACAGACAGACAAAAATTCCAAAAGTTGTTGTTTTGGCCTCTGTATCGTTAGTAATGTCCACCACAGTTATTATTTCCCAAAAATATTTCATGTACAGACACGGCCCCGTTACAGTTTTATTATATTATAGATAGAAAAGTCTCGTTTGATCGTATGATGTTTCTCTTGTGTATTCGGCACTGTTAGTTAAATCTGAGTTAGTGGTATTAGCTGGCATCGGCAGCCCAAAATCCTTGATCGATTTACCCGAAAGTAATTGCACTACTTTGTTCAATTCCAATAATGCTTCGTCAAATATGTTTTGATCATATTGTACATCATCTGAGTTTAACTCTCGCCGTCGCCGAATCAGAATATCACTGGCCATATTTTCTTGAAATTTATTCCATAGATTAACTGAATCAGTTACTTGTCAAAACACTACTATGACGGCAAATAAATATCTTAATGATGTAGCTGAACTACAAACAGCTGCTTCCGATAATGTGTTTTCCCAGTGAGAATCGTCTTCCAAGAGCCCCATAGCTTTGCATGCTGCTTGATAAGTATTGTAAACAACACCTTGTACAGTTCTTAGGTGTGCAAAGGATGTCGGGCCTTTTACAATATGCAGTAACATTCTCAGATAAAAGCATTCGCTGTTGTTGGGATGAATCACGTAGACTCTGCCAAGAGCATCAGTTTTTTTTACTCCGGGGAAACCATCAACCGCAGTACCTTGTTTTCGCCGTTGAAAAGTTTTATAACTCTGGTTCCATGTATAATAACCTGGAACTCTGTCATATGTCAGTGTTTTCGCGAAATCATCTTGAGCACATAACTTGAAGAATGCTGTCAATGTTGTATCCCGCGGGTTATTAACAACTTCTTGTATATTGTTCTCTGTGAAATATACTCTTTGTCCATTTTCTAAATGAACTGCAAGGTGGACAATTGTGGGAGCCCGGTCGTGCACTTCGAATGATAAAATCCTCCATACAGCTTCAGAGCTGCAGATGTAACATCCAGACTGATATTTTTTCACTTCATTTGGTGATTGTATGCTGAAAGTGGCTATATTCACTTAAATCATACGGTGTAACGGGCCATATAGATCTATATTAAATGAACAATGTATTCAAGGTATTTAATTGGTTAAGGATTAATGCTGTATTGGTTAAAATCGCTTCGAAAATTAGCCATTATTTGTCGTAAAAAGTAAATGACAAAAAAAAGTTATTGCGGGTTATCCATAAGAGATAGACATATACCATCACGGACTTTTCTGTAGACCTTTTCAATGTGTACAATACTTAGTACATTATTTTGATAAAACTCGTAGGGTTCAGCCTGCGTTTGCAATGTAAGCGGAAAAAATGTAATTATTTACGACATCACATTAGAAACCTCAAAAATAACAGTACTTCTCCACTATTTAATGGATGTTATTATACATATAAACCTTACTCTTGAATCACTCTATCTATTAAAAAAAACCGCATCAAAATCCGTTGCGTAGTTTCAAAGATTTAAGCATACAAAGGGACATAGGGACAGAGAAAGCGACTTTGTTTTATACTATGTAGTGAAGTGATACTAGCGACCCGCCCCGGCTTCGCACGGGTGCAATGCTGATACTAAATACACTACAGAAAAACTGAGAACGTTGTATATAAAAACATAGCGGCCCGCTCCGGGTTCGCACGGGTATAAAATATATTATAGCCTATGTGATTAAAATCGATTCAGTAGTTTTGATTTATTCATTACTGCCCGTGGCCCGCACGCGTTAAATTTGGAGTAAAACAATCCCCCTTTCCCTATACCATGAAGATTTCCTGCTATCTTTGGAATATCTAAATTCATACACTACATTTTTACTTATTTACTTTTTACATTTTTAACTATTTATTTTTACAACATATTACAGAATGTCTTTATAAACAACGTTCACAGCTTTCTTGTCATTAGACAATACAAACATGTTTTCTCTGGAGGTCACTCTTGAAAGAGCGACATACAGTTGTCCATGTGAAAAACAGTCAACGCTCAAATCTAAGCCTGCAATGTTGAAGGTTTGACCCTGCGATTTATTAATGGTCATTGCAAAAGATGTCTTTACCGGAAACTGTAAACGTTTAAGTTGGAAGGGTAAATCCGATGGTATCAGAGGGATTCGGGGAATCAATACATCTTCTCCGGTACCACATCCTGTGAGTATTGTGCACTCTATTATGAAAGTTTTCAATGATTTTACCAGCAAACACGTGCCATTGCAAAGTTTAGGTGGATTCAGGTTTCTTAATAAAATAACAGGACAACCTACTTTCAACACCATTTTGTGAGGAGGGAGTCCAGACGGGTTCAAAGAATTTAGAAATTCTGTAGGAAAATGAACAGCTTCTTCCAAATCGAGAACAGTATCGACCGAGTAGTATATTTTCGTCGGCGCATCAATCTTTGAAAGAATCAAGTTATTTACTTTATCTACTTGTTCGTTAGTTGGTGACAGAATCGCTCTTTCTTTAAACCAAGATATTGTTTTATAACTTATGTTCTCAATGTCAGGATAGACATTGTTGACTAACTCTTGGATGTTGTCTATCAAAACGCAAAGGTTTTCTAGGTCAATCCTTCCCTCACTTTGTGTTAACTCTCCATTGCCAACTTTTAGCAGCATCTCTGGAAATAGCCTGTTCTCACGTGAAGATGACGAAACCCTCGTATTAGTTTTAAGCTCTAATTTATTGACATGTGGCCAAAGGTTGGATCTTTTTAGGCAAGCATTTATTTCGTCAGCACGTGTTCCTCGAGTCACAACTGGTAGGATTTTACGGAAATCTCCTGAGAACAGAATTGTACATCCACCCATAGGTGAATTTTTGTTGCGCAAATCGCGCATTGTCCTATCCAGTGCTTCCACAGACGTCTCGTTTGACATGGTAGCTTCGTCCCAGACTATTAATGAGCAGTCACGCATCAATTTTCCTGTATTGCTCTGTTTAGAAACACTACAGACGCTGTTATTATCATCGGTGGCGATTTTCAGCGGGAGCTTGAATGTGGAGTGTGCGGTTCGGCCTCCTTCCAAAAGCGTAGCGGCAATGCCGGATGACGCAACAGCTAACGCAATTTTTCCGATAGAGCTCACTTTTGTTAAAAGCAGATTGATTAAAAATGTGTTTCCTGTACCTCCTGGGGCATCAAGGAAAAACAATTTCCCTTCATTGTTATCAATTGTTGATAGTAATGCAGTGAATACTTTTTTCTGATCGATGTTTAATCGTGGCTCATCTTGAGCTATATTTTGTACTAGCTTTTGCCCGCAGCTTCGCCCGCGTGGACATAGCTTTTATGACTCTTTTTAAGGGTGAGTGGTGCGCGAGCAATCAGCTCGCAAGCGTGGACATGAGTTTACTCCAGGTACCTCAGGAACTGTATCGGGCTATTCGGATTAGCTGTCTTTGCCACTTCCCACCCCCTCAACAAATTCTATACAAAAAATCACTTTAATCCGTTGCTCCGTTGCGACGCCACCGACGTGCGCGAGCGTAGAAAACCGTTGTCCCCAGATTCCTCGGGAACTATGTCAGGATATACTTATTAGTAAATTATATCATTTTCCACCTCATCTCTGTGCTAAAAATCACACCAACCCATTTTTTCGTTACGATTTTAAATAACTCAACGAACAAAGAGTATTGTTTTTAGTTCCTCAGGAACTGCTATGGCTATGATAACTTCCACAGAAAAGTAGACTATTTCATTCCCAGTGATACAGGCTACCTGCATGCCAAATTTCGTCAAGATTGGTAGAGGTGTTGAAGTGTGAATAGGTAACAAATAAACAAACACATTTTCACATTTATAATATTAAGTAAGTATTTCTTAATCTTAAATAACATATAGAGCGTCGGTGGCAGAACGGTTAGGACCACTACCTCCTGTCCGGAAGGCCGTGGTTCGAATCCTGCCACTTACCAATATCTATACGAATATCGATTTAATACTGGTATGAACGTTTATCCGACGCTCTTACGGTGAGAAAAATATCGTGAGGAAACCTGCATACGCCTGCGAAGAAACTCGAATCTTATGTGTGAAGTCAATCAACCCGCAATGGGCCCGCGTGATCGTCTAACGCCTGATCGCCCTTACTCAGGGCAGGTCGAGCCCCTTGGTGGGGACGTATATAAACTGATATGATGAAATAACACATTTACCTATATTATCAAAAAACTAATTCAAATCATTATATCAATCTGATAATAAAATTTCCTAAAAATATTAATATGGGTCAAATCCTCGAGTCGTATCAGCTCCAAAGGAGCCCATGACGCACTTCTCGTTGCCGCGCTGGATGGCAATAGACAACCTTAGCAGCAGGTAGGACCTCACGTCACATCTCCTCTCTCGAAGGCGACGGCCAATCTCCTTTGTGAAGGCAAAGGCCTCTGAGGGTTCAGCAGCCGGTTGTCCCACAGACCAGCGGCACAAAGCAGTAATTTTCCTCCAAGACCGAATACTTATTATGCTTCTTTCTCGCCGCAAATTGAGCAGCAGTACCGTACGGGTGAGGACGTTCCTCTCTGCCATAGCACCTGTTAAAACCCTCCGGCCTTTTGCCATCAGATCGACAAAAGCCCGGCGGCTGCATGTTCACAAACAACGACCGCAACTCAGTGAGTGATGGCCAATTGCCTCCACCGTGGACCCGCAAATACATTGATGATGTTCACAGATATTGATATTGCAGGCGGAGAGCAACTGCCACACTCAAATAGTCGCCGTCAGAAGAGTTCCCATATCTGTGCCTCCTGTTATAAGATGCTAAACTCGATTTATGTGTTTTTAATTTTTTTTCACGATTGGAATCTGTAAAAAATACCTATCTGTTCGTCTATGAAACACATCGCTACGTGCCATAGTTCCAGAGTTAGAGTTGTTTAAAGTAGCTTATGCTGAAAAATACTAAGAAATCCACTCAAAAGTATGAAATAATGTTTTAATACAATTTAAGCGCGTTTTATTATCCCTGCAGTGCCATCTATTGACATTCTGCCGCTATGATTAAAATGTGCGGTATTTGTAGCTAATATGTGGAAAAAAAGTACTCTATTGTTATTATTGTAAGTAGCGATAGATAATTTCTCACGGGACCTCTTTAGTTTTCCGGGATAAAGAATACCCGACTATACAATGATGGTCAAAACACCCCATCCCAATGTAATTTTTTCATATTGTTACGTTGAGCCATTCTAAAGATACAATTTTTTGCATTCCTGCAGGAAACCATAATTTTTTTGGGATTCACAATGTCCCAGTTTTAGTTCGCGATAAGGGTATCAACGTGTAAAATTTGATAGTAATAGGTCAAGCCACATTTGCGTGGTGAGCCATTCTATAAATGAATACTTTTGATTTTCCCACGGGAACTCTTGAATTTTCAGGGATAAAAAGTATCCTATATGTTAACCCGGGCTATAAGGAACCAACATACAAAATTTCATCAAAATCGGCCCGGTAGTTTTTGCGTGATGCGCGAACATACAGACAGACAGACAGACAAAAATTCCAAAAGTTGTTGTTTTGGCCTCTTTATCGTTAGTAATGTCCACCACAGTTATTATTTCCCAAAAATATTTCATGTACAGACACGGCCCCGTTACAGTTTTATTATATTATAGATAGAAAAGTCTCGTTTGATCGTATGATGTTTCTCTTGTGTATTCGGCACTGTTAATTAAATCTGAGTTAGTAGTATTAGCTGGCATCGGCAGCCCAAAATCCTTGATCGATTTACCCGAAAGTAATTGCACTACTTTGTTCAATTCCAATAATGCTTCGTCAAATATGTTTTGATCATATTGTACATCATCTGAGTTTAACTCTCGCCGTCGCCGAATCAGAATATCACTGGCCATATTTTCTTGAAATTTATTCCATAGATTAACTGAATCAGTTACTTGTCAAAACACTACTATGACGGCAAATAAATATCTTAATGATGTAGCTGAACTACAAACAGCTGCTTCCGATAATGTGTTTTCCCAGTGAGAATCGTCTTCCAAGAGCCCCATAGCTTTGCATGCTGCTTGATAAGTATTGTAAACAACACCTTGTACAGTTCTTAGGTGTGCAAAGGATGTCGGGCCTTTTACAATATGCAGTAACATTCTCAGATAAAAGCATTCGCTGTTGTTGGGATGAATCACGTAGACTCTGCCAAGAGCATCAGTTTTTTTTACTCCGGGGAAACCATCAACCGCAGTACCTTGTTTTCGCCGTTGAAAAGTTTTATAACTCTGGTTCCATGTATAATAACCTGGAACTCTGTCATATGTCAGTGTTTTCGCGAAATCATCTTGAGCACATAACTTGAAGAATGCTGTCAATGTTGTATCCCGCGGGTTATTAACAACTTCTTGTATATTGTTCTCTGTGAAATATACTCTTTGTCCATTTTCTAAATGAACTGCAAGGTGGACAATTGTGGGAGCCCGGTCGTGCACTTCGAATGATAAAATCCTCCATACAGCTTCAGAGCTGCAGATGTAACATCCAGACTGATATTTTTTCACTTCATTTGGTGATTGTATGCTGAAAGTGGCTATATTCACTTAAATCATACGGTGTAACGGGCCATATAGATCTATATTAAATGAACAATGTATTCAAGGTATTTAATTGGTTAAGGATTAATGCTGTATTGGTTAAAATCGCTTCGAAAATTAGCCATTATTTGTCGTAAAAAGTAAATGACAAAAAAAAGTTATTGCGGGTTATCCATAAGAGATAGACATATACCATCACGGACTTTTCTGTAGACCTTTTCAATGTGTACAATACTTAGTACATTATTTTGATAAAACTCGTAGGGTTCAGCCTGCGTTTGCAATGTAAGCGGAAAAAATGTAATTATTTACGACATCACATTAGAAACCTCAAAAATAACAGTACTTCTCCACTATTTAATGGATGTTATTATAAATATAAACCTTACTCTTGAATCACTCTATCTATTAAAAAAAACCGCATCAAAATCCGTTGCGTAGTTTCAAAGATTTAAGCATACAAAGGGACATAGGGACAGAGAAAGCGACTTTGTTTTATACTATGTAGTGATAGTGATGATGTAGTGATAGTGATTACTAACAAAATTAAAATATATTTTCCAGTTGTACCGTACACAAGCTCAGTGCAATCAAACCTGCAGATCTATGAGTCGGAACTGACGCAAAACATCAGCTCAACATCATCAAATCAGCATACTAATTCAACTGAAAGTCTACCAATAAGTCAAACGATATTTCCTGATTCAACTGAAGTGTTTCAAAACATGACGGCTTATTCCCAATCGTCACTAGACTTACTCAGCCCGAAAGAATTAGATGGGTTATCAGATTTAATTCAGTTAATACGAAACATTAGTCTGAAACCTTTAAACGTCCTTTCGAATGAGACTAAAACCAGTTCGAAACCTTTGTCTGATCTCCAATTCAATGTATCTGAAGAAATATCGAAAACTAGTCGAGCACCTTCACACTTCGTAGCGAATAATTCTAAAATACTAGCAAAAAACCACTCAGAACCTTTATATGATCTCATAATCAACATGTCTGAAGTAATAACGACGAGTCCAGCACCCTTAGACCTCCACCCCGATAAGTCCAACGAGCAACCAGAGGTCAACTCTACGTCATCAAGTGTCCATGAGGATAGTAATGGATCCATTGCAAGACGGCAGGGCGGCGCTGTAAAATATCATGACTTCGTCTACTCGCGACCGCCTAACAGGTGAATAATATGCATGTATAGGGTCTAAAGTCATGGCCAAAGTAAAGGCACACCCCGGACACTGCATACAAAACGGTCGTAAAAAGACACGTCTGAAACAAATGACGGAGCAAACAAAATCACGGCGATTCCCTTAAGTTCGAGAACGAACTATAATCAATTTGAAACAATCTGGGTGACGAGGGGGTGAGGTCGCAATCTAAAGAGCGGCAGGGAGTGTCCAAACTGTATGTTAGTACTAATATAATTATATACTTTGGTAAAGGTGTGTGTTGGTTTGTTATGGCGCGCATTTCAAATTTTCCAAGGTTTGTTTTGCTACAGACCTACATTATTTTCTACCGATTTCAATGAAATCCTTATTTAGGATATTATTAGAAATATCACAAAATATCATATTTTTCAGGTTATCACCAAATTATACAAAGCAAAGAATTTCACATTTGACATTTAGCAAATTCATTGAAATTGGTAGAAAATAATATTAGATTATCGCAAAAGAGGTTAAACTTGTTATAACATGGAGTCATACCTAATGGACAAAATTGAAAAACTTGAAATTCGCGCCTTAACCAAAACGAACCACCTTAACTATAACTAATAGCAAATTAAATACATTAGTACTAACATACAGTATGGACACTCCCTGCCGCTCTCTAGATTGCGACCTCACCCCCTCGTCACCCAGATTGATACAGATTGGTTACAGTTTGGTTGTCGAACGTATTGGAGATCGCCGCCATTTTGTTTGTTCCGTTATTCGTTTTTTGAAATGTCATTTCTGGCCCGTTGTATGAAATGTCCACGGTGTGCTTAAAGGGTAATTGCCTGCTAGTCATCTGCCTTACTTTTTATGAACTCTCAAAAACCAGACAGTTCTAAAATTGTTTGAAAGAAATATGACGTCATAATTTTTCATTTCCGTTGATTTCATAATTTAGTAAGAGGAAAGTTGTTCATTGGGGAAAAGTTGTTCAGAATGATGGATACGCCCGAATTAACGGGTCCTAGTTCACAGTTATTTAGTTTTTTTTTATTCACAATTGTTAAACCCTTGACAACATCTCACTTGGTGGTAATGTTAAGACGATGTTGCCGAAGATGGACGCGGGCTTACCAGGATTCCCCAACGCAATGGGGAACTGGCTATCTTATCTTCATGCCGGAACACATCAATGATATCAACATTGATATTTGGCGGCAAGACTTAGATAAGATGGTGGTAGCTAGCCAGGCGGGCTTAGAAAATGCCCTACCACCAACCAAACCGAGTCTTACAATTGACCCCGCCAGGAATCGAACCCGCGACCTCCTGTGTAAAGCCAGTGAACTTTGCCTCCGAGCTACGGAGGCGGTTAACCTGATGAACAGTAAAAATAGATTTGAGAGTGTAATTCATCAGGTTTTACGCGTTCCAAGTGGCGACGTACAAGGACGGGGGGACCGTCACGACCGCCACTTCGCCGCCCGTGTCGTTCAACAACAGCTGCGACATCGAAGCCTTCTATTGCCTCAAGGCTTACACGTGAGTAGGAGTCATCATCATCATCATCATCACAATTTAAGAGCCGTGCTCTTGTCGGTGTAGCTCTTTCCAAGTCTCTCTCTCCCACACTATCTCCTTCATTTCTCTATACGTTTCCACCTTAACTTTCTTCTTAACTATTACGGCACTAAACAACGCGTGACCGCATCACAGCTAATTTACTTACTCGATGATATTATTACACCGTCTATGTAAGCAATTTTAGGTCTTCCTCTTCCGCGCTTTCCTTCGATCTTTCCTTCTATTATGTTCTTGATAAAATTATCGTGTGTAATTAAGTGTCCTATCATCTTCCCTCTTCTGTTCTCAATTGTCTCAATTATGTTCCTCTTTTCGTTTACTCGTTTCAATACTTCTTCGTTCGTTACTCTTTCAGTCCAGCTTATTTTCTCCATCCTTCGCAAGCACCACATTTCAAAAGCTTCCAGCATTTCTCTTACTCTTTGTGTCATTGTCCATGTCTCGCAACCGTAAAGTGCTATGCTCCAAACATAAGTTTCTTTTAAGTTTTAGTTTTAGGTTTCCAAAAAAAACTTAAGTAGGAGTATGCAACATAAATTACCTAGTGGGTGCAGACGACGTCAGTGGTAGGTCTAGGTGTGCCTTAGGTTATACAGTAGAAAATGACGTAGGTAACTAACTAAATAAGTGAAATAAGTATCTAGTAGGAGCAGTGACGTAAGAAGTAGGTCTACGTGACTAAGTTGTAGAGTAGAAGTAGATGGTGAGTAAAAGTAGATGATGGTAATAGGAGTAGGTGACAAGTATCAAGTACGAGTAGAACAAGGTGACGTATGACGTAGTTCGTAATAAATGCAGAAGCGTAACGATTCGTGCGAAAAGGTGGAACATCAACAACAAGGGGGTGCAACCCCTCCCTGCGTCTCGTTGACCGACGGTGGAGTGGAGCCGGGGGAATGAGGTCGTGAAGTTTCTGCGCGCACTCTCCGAAATGAATTCGATAGAATTCCGATAGACAGGCGACTTTGCGGCGATGCTCAAGGCTTTGGAGCTTAGAGATCCATACAGAATGAAATAGTAATTTATTTGCATCTAACACGCTAGTAGGATGTTAAATATAATTTTGTAGTGCAATCATGTTTCGCCTGTGCAGGGTATGCAAATGTTAGATTAAAATTATAATGTCACGCAAACTTTAAAAATTCAAATGTCAACAAGTTTGTTTTTGTCGGAGAGGTATTCTAGCTCACTATAATAATTTTTTTCACTAAGCCGTTTAAACAATTTTTCCTGCAATGTTTTAGATTCTAGCTTTATTGAAGTAAAACTTCTTGACGCACGCTTGACTTGGGGAGTAAGCTGGTGGATGCGTGACGAGAGCGTTACGGAAGTGGGATCGGGCGAGGCGAACGGTAGTTGAGAGGGATATATAAATTAGTGAAGATAGAAAAAGAGATACTATTAATTGTTGTTTACCAACAGTATCGGTTGCCAAATTGTTGTGGTTATTGAGAGGGATATATATAAATTAGTGAAGATAGAAAGAGATACTATTAATTGTTGTTTACCAACAGTATCGGTTGCCAAAGCAACAATATCCTGTGTGTGTGAAGTCGACCAGCACTGGGCCCGAGTGGTCGACTTCTTCTTCTTATCGTATGACAGAATTAACTGTGCTATCCAAGGGATAGACGGCGGTTGCCTGGTGTTGCACTTAGCATCAACCGCGGACTAAATTTACACCTACGGACAATGCCTTCGGGCGTGTACAATGCGACCTTCATACACATCTGGAATTAGGTGTGCAGGTTTCCTCATGATGTTTTCCTTCACCGTTAAAGCAATCAGTAAGTATAAGTAAGTAAGTTTAGAAACTTATTGGTACATAGGCCGTCCGGATTTGAACCCGAGACCTCTGGTTAGGAGAGCCGAGTCGTTACCGGTTTAGCCACCGACGCTTTGTGTTCGACTAAGGCCCGATCATTCAGGGTAGGCTCGAGCCCCTGGGTGGGGACACATATATAAGCTGATATGATGGTGATGATAATTGTTTGCATTGGCAGTTTCACCTACTCTTCCAACATTTTCAGTACTGGTGTGGTATGTGCGCGCACCTTGTACTACATACATCATACGTTCCCTAACGTCTGTTTGATGGAGTACACAAACTGCTTCCTCCATGCCAATGGTAAGTCCTGGATCTCTACCCACTCAGTCATCATCTCGGTCAGAAGTCTTCAACTGTTCTGCCACCATAACTGCAATATTGGACATTTAAAGGTGTCTACAGACTAGAGGCAGCTTCGGGCTGAGGCAGGATGTCTCAAAGGATGGACCACCTCGTATCGTGTCCTTCTTGCCCTGTCACCTGCACGCGGGAGGACTTGAGCACGTCCTAGTCACACTGGACGCAGGCTGTGCGTGGCGAGGCTGAACACACTGAACGCAGACTGTGCGTGGCGAGGCTGAACACACTAGACGTAGGCTGTGCGTGGCGAGGCTGAACACACTGGACGCAAGCTACGCATGGCGAGGCTGAACACACTGGACGCAAGCTGTGCGTGGCGAGGCTGAACACACTGGACGCAGGCTGTGCGTGCCGAGGCTGAACACACTGGACGCAAGCTGTGCGTGGCGAGGCTGAACACACTGGACGCAGGCTGTGCGTGGCAAGGCTGAACACACTGGACGAAGGCTGTGCGTGACGAGGCTGAACACACTGGACGCAGGCTGTGCGTGGCAAGGCTGAACACACTGGACGCAAACTGTGCGTGGCGAGGCTGAACACACTGGACGCAGGCTGTGCGTGGCGAGGCTGAACAAACTGGACGTACAGGCTGTACGTGGCGAGGCTGAACACACTGGACGCACAGGCTGTGCGTGGCGAGGCTGAACACACTGGACGCAGGCTGTGCGTGGCGAGGCTGAACACACTGGACACAAGCTGTGCGTGGCGAGGCTGAACACACTGGACGCAAACTGTGCGTGGCGAGGCTGAACACACTGGACGCAGGCTGTGCGTGGCAAGGCTGAACACACCGGACGCAGGCTGTGCGTGGCGAGGATGAACACACTAGACGCAGGCTGTGCGTGGCGAGGCTGAACACATTGGACGCAAGCTGTGCGTGGCGAGGCTGAACACACTGGACGCAGGCTGTGCGTGGCGAGGCTGAACAAACTGGACGCACAGGCTGTGCGTGGCGAAGCTGAACACACTGGACGCAAGCTGTGCGTGGCGAGGCTGAACACACTGGACGCAAGCTGTGCGTGGCGAGGCTGAACACACTGGACGCAGGCTGTGCTTGGCGAGGCTGAACACACTGGACGTAGGCTGTGCGTGGCGAGGCTGAACACACTGGACACAGGCTGTGCGTGGCGAGGCTGAACACACTGGACGCAGGCTGTGCGTGGCGAGGCTGAACAAACTGGACGCACAGGCTGTACGTGGCGAGGCTGAACACACTGGACGCACAGGCTGTGCGTGGCGAGGCTGAACACACTGGACGCAGGCTGTGCGTGGCGAGGCTGAACAGACTGGACGCAGGCTGTACTTGGCGAGGCTGAACACACTGGACGCAGGCTGTGCGTGGCGACGCTGAACACACTGGACGCAAGCTGTGCGTGGCGAGGTTGAACACACTGGACGCAGGCTGTACGTGGCGAGGCTGAACACACTGTACGTAGGCTGTGCGTGGCGAGGCTGAACACACTGGACGCAGGCTGTGCGTGGCGAGGCTGAACAAACTGGACGCACAGGCTGTGCGTGGCGAGGCTGAGCACACTGGACGCACAGGCTGTGCGTGGCGAGGCTGAACACACTGGACGCAGGCTGTGCGTGGCGAGGCTGAACACCCCGAGGCTTTCTCTAGTCTGTGCGCTCCTTATTAGGTACGAATTTGTGCAGCCACACTGAGCATTCTCGTAATTAGCAACGACACTAGTGCAATTCGGAGCATCCCCACTACTGGGGCACGCACGGGTCTCTTCTTCACGGGTATCTCGTGAATGTTGGGCCCTAAGCTAAGATCAATATTAGGAAGTGACATAGACTGCTAATAAGAATAGCCGGATCTGGGATAGGGATCTGGAGAAAACTCATGTCCACGCTCGCAAGCCGCTTGCGGCTCACGCACCACTCACCCTCATAGACAGTCATTAAAACGGTGTCCACGCGGGCGAAGCCGCGGGCAAAAGCACACACGCGACCTTCAAGGGAATATACTTTTAAAATGAATATTATCGCATAGAATACCCATCATACTTAGCAGTCATTTAAATAACACACAAAAAATATTGAAAAGAAAAATATTTTGAAACATGTATTTTTTTTATTTATTCATTGACTTTTAATATTAATGTAACAGGCACAATGTTTAAGTAATTTGTAGATTTCTACACTGCGTGTATATAAGTAGGTTCAAAATTTAGTGTACTTTGAAGGCACGATCGTATTAGGTACTCCTGCGCTGAAAGGGCTAGTCAGAATTAGTCCGCAGTCTGGATTAGAAATTCAAATTTCTTCAAAAATAAAATGTATCTCTTTAACTTTCCAGACTGGCACTTACTGTACATGGGACATTGCATCACCCTTCCAGTTCGTAAGTATATCTATCCGCCTATCTGTACAGGCTGTAACAAAATTGGTATAGGAGCTGTTCACTGTTCACTGTTCACCGGGCTCGCACTCCTCAAACTGAACAACTTTATAATTGAGCTCAAGTTTTGTTTCTTAAACTAGGTATCTAATACTGTATTTGTCGTTGGCAATTATACTTATTAATTAATTTCTTTGTTTCTTTACCTCAGTAACTAATAGTCAAGTCTATGTCTATGTAATCGTATGGTTGTCCAAGTCGCTTTTCTAAAAGTAAAAAATAAACTATTTACCTACTATCATTCTTCTCTCATTGGACTGTGTCTTTTTAGGGGAGAAAAGGTCCAGGAAGAGTTAAAAAAATTCAAATTGTCTAAAATTAGGAATTGACTATCCTTACTAGTATTATAAATGTGAAAATGTGCTTTTTTTACCTCTTCACGCTTCAAAATCTCAACCAATCTTGGCAAATTTGTCACACACGTAGCCTTTGTCACGGAGAAGGACATAGGCTACTTACTTATTATCCCGTGAAATTAGCATAGTCCGATACAGTTCCTGATAAAACTAATAAATCTTTTTTGGTTGATTTTTTTTACATCGCAATGGAGCAACGGATTGTTGTGATGTAACACTACTAAAAAGCATCGGTGGCTCAACCGTTAACGACTCGGTCCTTCTAACCAGAGGTACCCGGTTCAAATCTGGACGGCCAATGTACCAATGAGTTTTTCAAAACTTACGTACATATACTAACCGATTGCTTTAACGGTGAAGGAAAACATCGTGAGGAAACCTGCACACGCCTGCGAAGAAACTCGAAGGTTGTGTGTGAAGTCGACCAACCCGCACTGGGCCCGCGTGGTCGACTCAGGCCTGATCGCCGTAACTCAGGGTAGGCTCGAGCCCCTCGGTGGGGACGTATATGAGCTGATGTGATGAACACTACTGATCAAAATAGCCCGATGTAGTTTCCTAGGGATTTGCGGCTCGCGCATCACTCACCCTCAAAGACAGTCATAAAAACTATGACCAACCGTTGTATAAATTGGTATCTGAGAAATGGCCCTAACGATTTGAATGAGTTTTTTTTATTTAATTAATGTTTTTACGGTTGTGAGCTGTTGTTGTGAGTTTGTGTAACGGCTAGGGCCGCCGCCTCCTGTCCGGGAGGTCGAGGTTCGAATCCCGCCACGTACCAATATGATTTCGAATTTACATTTCATATGTTTATCCGACGCTCTTACGGTGAAAGAAAACATCGTGAGGAAACCTGCACCCGTTTGCGAAGAAACTCGCAGGTTGTGTGTGAAGTGGATCAACCCACACTGGGCCCGCGTGGTCGACTAAGGCCCGATCGCCCTAATTCAGGGTAGGCTCGAGTCCCTCGGTGGGACGTATATGAGCTGATATGAATGAAAAAAATCCACAATGAAAATAAATAAAACGTCAGTGTTCCATCAAGAATCTAATGTCGCGAGCATACAATATCTAGCTAGATAAGTGTCAGCCCCGAGAAAATCCGTTTTCATACAAAAAAAAACTTTCAGTTTACTTGCCTAGGAGAGTCCCAGCGACGCCACGCTCGCTCGCCCAGCGCCCAGGTCGCTCAGGTCGCTCAGGTCGCCCAGGCTCTTTGTCTTTAAGTACCTACTTAATTTAATTGTTTTTTTCATACAGGTTACGGATTTTGTAAGTACCTACCTATTTTATTTATACAAACTTAGATGCAAATTCCTGTAAACCCTTTCTTTCATGTCTTACTTAATCACTTAAACCAACTGAATGACTTTCCACAAGAAACCCATAGTCAGATCGCAAAAAAATCCAACTTCCCATACGATTCTATCAGCTGATTAGCCAACTTTGTATGGGAAGTCCCAAAAATAAAAATATTTTTATTTTATATTAATGTATATAATTTTGTTTATTTTCATCACAACACAGACTGATACAGCCGCGTAAAAGTAATAACTCGTTAATCGTATTTATGGCCCCCGCGATACGCACGACACGACACGACACGACACGACACAGGCACACCCCGGACATTGCATACAAACGGTCGTGAAATGACATTTCCAAAAACAAATGACGGAGCAAACAAAATCACGGCGAAATCCTATACGTTCAAGAACCAAACTGTAACCAATCTGTATCGATCTGGGTGACGAGGGGGTGAGGTCGCAATCTAGAGAGCGGCAGGGAGTGTCCATACTGTATGTTAGTACTAATATATACAGGGTGTCCCAAAAGTCAACGTTATCCCTTGTAGGGCTGATAGGCCAGCTCAGCACTGACCAGAATATCACAATATGACCTTAATAAAAAATCGTTAGTTTTCGAGATATTAACATTTGTTTTTTTCTAATTTTGTATGAAAAACGCATTTGTTTGAATGCTTTGTGATTATCCAGAAAAAAACTTATAATACAGTTGGCCTGCCCAATAGGGTGAAAACTCCCTTATTTTATCAGTTTTTCAACAAAGTAAAATAGTTAGTAAAATACAAATTAGTTCCAACAAAAACCAATGATTGCTGGCAAAAGGGTGCCTCAAATCCCATACAAATTTTTCAAGAATTTTATATGGAAAAAATCAATTTAAATTTTTTTGAATGAGATTTTGTGAATTAAAGTAAGTCAATGATGCTATAGAGTGTCACAAATGGCTGAAATGCGAAAAAAACATGAATAATCTTTGAATTAAAAAAACATGAAAATCATTTTGCTTGAAAATTACTATGGGATTTGAGGCACTCTTTTGCCAACAATCATTGGTTTTTGTTAGAACTAATTTGTATTTTTATAACTATTTTACTTTGTTGAAAAGCTGATAAAATAAGGGAGTTTTCACCCTATTGGGCAGGCCAACTGTATTATAAGTTTTTTTCTGGAAAATCACAAAGCATTCAAACAAATGCGTTTTTCATACAAAATTAGAAAAAAACAAATGTAATATCTTAAAAAGTAACGATTTTTTATTAAGGTCATTTTGTGATATTCTGGTCAGTACTGAGCTGGCCTATCAGTCCTCCAAGGGATAACGTTGACTTTTGGGTCCCCCTGTAAACTTTGACACAGGCATCGCCTAGTTGTATTGTTGATTAGTTGATGTTGTCTTTTTTATATGTAACTCAAAAAAAAAAAACAGTTTTTTTTTTTTTTTTAGTGCCTATTGTGGGGTCACTGTAAACATTTGTAGCGTAACTTTGTTCTCAATAAAGATGTTTTAACAAACTGACTGCGGGTTTCATTGGAAACATTGAGTTAAAGCCACCGTAAAGAGTTTGTTAAAACAACTGTTGTAGCTGGTAACGTATCTCACGAGCTCCGTCTCAACTGTCAACATCTTTAGATCTGTAAAAAACCATTATCTATGCTCCTTTCGTTTCTTTTCAGATGACTACTTTGGATATCGAGATCAGACGTACTTGAAAAGGATTCGCGTCCAGGAGAACGTCAACAGCTTGCCCATCGATCTGTATTAGAGAATGAATACGAGTGCTAGTCTCGAATAAAATCAAAAACATTTCAATCAATGCCCCTGCAAACATTTCAAACTTATTGAAGAAGTTGTACACCACGCGGAACTTGTGGGTATAATTCGGGAAGTGTTTAGGAACTTCGCATTATTTTTCAAACGACTTCCAAAAAGGAGGAGGTTCTCAGTTCGACTGTATGTTTTTTTATGTGTGTTACCTCAGAATTTTTGACTGGGTGAACCGATCTTTAGGACTCTTTTTTTAATTGAAAGCTAGTGCTTCCCGTGTGGTCCCATGTAAATTTTATCAAAATCGGTGTAGTCCTTTATTACAAAAAAATCAAAAACCAAAAATAAAAATGCAAAAATGTACAAAGTTGTTGCGATGGAAGTTGGTTTTTTAACGTGTTTAGCGTTTCTTCTTTTATTATTAAACGTCTGCGGCTTTGCCTCCGTGGATATCAAGGGTGAGGGGTGCGTGAGCCGCAAGCCGCTCGCAGGTTTTTTTAGACAACGACCAAGTATCTAAGAAGTAAAACTAAAAACTAAATGCTCGAAATCTGTCCAGTACCGTTTGCGTGCCCCGCGCCGCGCACGACGCGCACGACGCGACGGCAGATCTCTATCGTTTTATTTATATAATAATAATATAGCAGATGTATGTATTCGTTTTATTTTTATCCTTAGGGTTCCGTACATCCAATGGGCGACAAGGCGCTCCTATTCCAAAGCCTCCCCTGTCTGTCTGTCCGTCTGTCTGTGTGAGCGGGCTATGTTTCATGAACCGTAATAGTTAAGACAGTTTAAATTTTTGTAGTGTGTGTATTTCTATTACCGGTATAAGAGTAAATAATAAAAATTAAAAAAAAGGGGGCCTCCCATACAAGAAAAAGGCTTTTTTGTTTAAACGGTTATACACAAGAGCTTGAAACTTAGTGTGGTAATAGTAGAGTATAACAGCAATAAAAAAAAAACTAGCCAAGTGTAGCTCGTACTCGCGCTAAGGAGTCTGAACTGAATGAAAAACATTTTTTTTGTCGCTCGCGTTGATGTCTTTGTTTGAAATGTGAATAAGTATAATTGTCATAGTTGTGTAAAGCGGTGTGGTGCCCTTTGATGAAAAAAAGGAACCTTTATAAATTATAATTATAATCAATTCACAAGGAAAATAATCGTAACTAAGACTGCTGTAACTTCTGTAAAGTTTTTTGGTATGCAATAAAGAATATTTACTTACTTACTTACTTACTTACTGCTTTAGTTTAGCAGAATACTTTAGATGTGCAGTTGAATTTGTAGAAAGTTCATAGTTTCTTCATACAAAATATTCTGAACCATCTGCAAAACCAATTTAGTTGTTTTAAACATACATTTATTTTTTAAAGACTACGGAACCTTACTTAGCGCGTGGTGCAACACGCACTTGACCACTTTTTTACTAATTAATATACGAAAGGCTCCAATTCGTTAGCGTTATCTTTTTAAGTAAGTTTTCTTCTCGGCATTCTAAACTAAACTGCACAGCCACGATGCGCATACTTTCTCGCGAAGCCTTCCCCGTGTGTCGTAGTCGGGCACATACACATTAACAAGCAACAATACACGTACTTAGTACAGCCACGCTGTGCATACTTCCTCGCGAAGCCTTCCCCGTGTGTCGTAGTCGGGCATACACACAGCAACAAGCAACAATACACGTACTTAGTACAGCCACGCTGTGCATACTTCCTCGCGAAGCCTTCCCCGTGTGTCGTAGTCGGGCATACACACAGCAACAAGCAACATTACACGTACTTAGTACAGCCACGCTGTGCATACTTCCTCGCGAAGCCTTCCCCGTGTGTCGTAGTCGGGCATACACACAGCAACAAGCAACAATACACGTACTTAGTACAGCCACGCTGTGCATACTTCCTCGCGAAGCCTTCCCCGTGTGTCGTAGTCGGGCATACACACAGCAACAAGCAACAATACACGTACTTAGTACAGCCACGCTGTGCATACTTCCTCGCGAAGCCTTCCCCGTGTGTCGTAGTCGGGCATACACACAGCAACAAGCAACAATACACGTACTTAGTACAGCCACGCTGTGCATACTTCCTCGCGAAGCCTTCCCCGTGTGTCGTAGTCGGGCATACACACAGCAACAAGCAACATTACACGTACTTAGTACAGCCACGCTGTGCATACTTTCTCGCGAAGCCTTCACCGTGTGTCGTAGTCGGGCATACACACAGCAACAAGAAACATTACACGTACTTAGTACAGCCACGCTGTGCATACTTTCTCGCGAAGCCTTCCCCGTGTGTCGTAGTCGGGCATACACACAGCAACAAGCAACATTACACGTACTTAGTACAGCCACGCTGTGCATACTTCCTCGCGAAGCCTTCCCCGTGTGTCGTAGTCGGGCATACACACAGCAACAAGCAACAATACACGTACTTAGTACAGCCACGCTGTGCATACTTCCTCGCGAAGCCTTCCCCGTGTGTCGTAGTCGGGCATACACACAGCAACAAGCAACAATACACGTACTTAGTACAGCCACGCTGTGCATACTTCCTCGCGAAGCCTTCCCCGTGTGTCGTAGTCGGGCATACACACAGCAACAAGCAACAATACACGTACTTAGTACAGCCACGCTGTGCATACTTCCTCGCGAAGCCTTCCCCGTGTGTCGTAGTCGGGCATACACATAGCAACAAGCAACATTACACGTACTTAGTACAGCCACGCTGTGCATACTTTCTCGCGAAGCCTTCACCGTGTGTCGTAGTCGGGCATACACACAGCAACAAGAAACATTACACGTACTTAGTACAGCCACGCTGTGCATACTTTCTCGCGAAGCCTTCCCCGTGTGTCGTAGTCGGGCATACACACAGCAACAAGCAACATTACACGTACTTAGTACAGCCACGCTGTGCATACTTTCTCGCGAAGCCTTCACCGTGTGTCGTAGTCGGGCATACACACAGCAACAAGAAACATTACACGTACTTAGTACAGCCACGCTGTGCATACTTTCTCGCGAAGCCTTCACCGTGTGTCGTAGTCGGGCATACACACAGCAACAAGAAACATTACACGTACTTAGTACAGCCACGCTGTGCATACTTCCTCGCGAAGCCTTCCCCGTGTGTCGTAGTCGGGCATACACACAGCAACAAGCAACACGACACGTACTTAGTACAGCCACGCTGTGCATACTTCCTCGCGAAGCCTTCCCCGTGTGTCGTAGTCGGGCATACACACAGCAACAAGCAACAATACACGTACTTAGTACAGCCACGCTGTGCATACTTCCTCGCGAAGCCTTCCCCGTGTGTCGTAGTCGGGCATACACACAGCAACAAGCAACACGACACGTACTTAGTACAGCCACGCTGTGCATACTTCCTCGCGAAGCCTTCCCCGTGTGTCGTAGTCGGGCATACACACAGCAACAAGCAACATTACACGTACTTAGTAGCAAAGAATAAAGAAAGCTAAATAAGACTTGATGAAAAATTACAAATAATTGGTATTTGTATGGGAGGTACCTTAATTAGATTTTTCCTGGAATAATGAAATACCCAGTGCAGTAGGCCTTATTAAGTGGTCATTATTCAGAAAGTATTATTAAAATCGTTATAGCTATTTTCTAGCAAAAGTTACAAAAAACCTGGACTTGTATGAGAGGTACTTACCTTATTACGATTTTCTTGGACCAACAGACTACCGCGTACTGTAGGCTATATAGAGTTATGTTATGTTACTATATAACATACTGAGTTTCATCAAAATGTTTATAGCCAGTTTTGAGTAAAAAAATAATAAGTTATTTTTTTAACATAGTGGCAACTGGCAACCTTAAAAAATCAAGATAAGAAAATTGCTTAAGAAAATTTTACCCATATCCATTCAGTATTTTAGAGCACTGAACGGATGTTCAGACACACACATACACACACATTTTTTATATTTTTGTTTTTTAGACTTCATAAGTGTAAGACAATCGATCCCTATCAAAATCTTCGATTTTTTTCCATCACAACACCTTCCCCACTCCTTGGTCGCTCGAAAGTAAAAACCATATTTCAAGTTAATAAACTTGCCGTGTTAGTTAGTTTGTTTGTTAGTTTGAGACAAATCTTGGAATTTAAATGAAAACCGCTTCCCGGTTTCCGATTAAGCTGTTTTTTTCATACATGTAAATTTGGGAGAACAACGCATGGTTAGCTAAGTGACGTCATTTTAAATACAATATGGCGGACCAGTTATTTTTTTATGATATGGGTATCAATTGAAAGGGTTTGCTAAGAATAATATAAAGTTTATTTTAGTTTTAATAATTAAATATAATTTGTTTAAATTACGCATCTAATACTGTATATTCGACCTGACTTATGAAACTTTATTTAATTTCAAATACAAAATAATTAAATTTATGTTCAAATTAAAGCTTACACTTGAAAGTTTTTTCGTAAATTAATTACTATGGATTAATATACAAAATGCTCCTTATTAGCATCATCTTTTAAGCAGTCTCCGGAACTTAAAAAAAATATTGTTTTCTCCATACAAACTTGGCTTGTCAGTGTCGTCGATTTGTTTGAGAAAGTAGGCAAGAGTCAAGAGTAGAAGACGAAGCAAATAGGGTCTTACAATAAATTTATAATAAGTGACTTTTTTCAGTTTTCTTTCGTTTTTTTATTCCAGGAGCCATTTAGTTCCCTAAGATTTTCTACTTAACTCAGTACGGGCAATAGAATAGAATGTGAGTTAATTTTCCGCTTACATTGTTATTGAGTTTTTACGGTTTGATAATTTAATTACTTTAATTTTTACAAGCAACAAAACCGTCGTTTTTAAACTTTGCGTTTTTTTTTCACAAATGTAACAGTACCAATTTAAAATAAGACAGAGTTATCTATTATTAGACTTATTTGTTACGCCATAGATATTATCAAAATTGTTACTTTATTAATGTATATCTGTTTCTGTAAAGTAAAATAATATCGAGCTCCGGTGGGTGACAATATGTTTGTAAGATACCAAAAGAAGAATAATTAAACATATTACTTATAATTGTGTACTAATCTGTGAATGTGGTAATATAAAGGATTATCTAAGCATAGATTGACATTACAAAGGTATTACAAAATTATCTATTTCATAATGCCATACAAATCGTCTCGTTGTTTCAATGGTCAGAGTGGATTGCTCTGTGCACTGAAGGAATGCTTCAAAGTGACGCGTCGAAGACACAGGCTAACACAACTACTCATGTTGATGTCTGTTCTTGGTAAGTACGAGTATACTTGACAATCGGTAACAAAAACCTCATTAAGTCATTAATTTCCAAAATATTGCAACTAGCTTTATGAAATGAAAACTGTAGTATATACAATTTTATAGTGCTTAAATAAAAATTAGCATCGGTGGCTCAACCGGTAACGACTCGGTCCTTCTAACCAGAGGCACCGGGTTCAAATTTGGACGGCTAATGAGTTTTTCAAAACTTACGCACATACTTACTGATTGCTTTAGCCGTGAAGGAAAACATCGTGAGGAAACCTGCATAATTATGCCTGCGAAGAAACTCGAAGATTGTGTGTGAAGTCGACCAACCCGCACTGGGCCCGCGTGATCGACTAAGGCCCGATCGCCCTAATTCAGGGTAGACTCGAGCCCCTCGGTGGGGACGTATATGAGCTGATGTGATTGACGGTCATTTGTATCAATGTGAATGGAGTCCAAATAATGGACAGCTCGCGGATGCTGCTCAGTAACAAATACATTACAGCCACAGTTCGCATTAGAGAATTTACTGATTCCAATTGTCGCCACGCGACGTTCTGATGGATCTGTATGGGACTGTACATATAATGTAGCGCTACTATTCGTGTCTATCTATTCCTTGTCCCATCAAGATAATCGTGTACATACCATTTACAATTTTTTATTTTTGTAACACTAAATGTGATGTTAATTAAGCCAGTAAGTTTAACGAAAGTATAGGCATATGGTTAGAAATATCTTGTAATGAACAGTGAATACACAGAAAAGTGGCCAAGTGAGAGTCGCACTCGCGCACCGAGGGTTCCGTACCACCACACCTCTCCACAAGGATACCTATTCATTACAAACAAAACACACCAACGCGAGCGACAGAAATGTATTTTTTTTTATTCAGTTCAGACTCCTTAGTGCGAGTACGACTCACACTTAGCCGGTTTTACTATTTTAAGTTCTACTTTAGGATTAGTACTATAATCACACAAAGTTTAACGCTTGTATGTGTTGTCGTGTTTACGATACAGCAACAATAAAATGAGAAACCTATAAAAAACACGTCTCTTGTAAGTGGACCCCCTTAATTTTTCACCTTTTGAATTTTTTATTATTTTTTGGTAAATCTTCTATAATATTATTATAATAACCCATATTTTGTGAATACTTTAGCCAGCCACATATTACGGTTCCAAAGATTTTAAAGTTCTTTAAAGGTCTGACGGACGGACGGACAGCGTACTCTTCGTAATATACTCGTAGGGTCCCGTTACCTGGCACGTTACCCTAAAAACAACAAGACCTAAAGAAATGTGGTTTTCATCCCCCCATCTCGGAAATTTTATTTTTGCTCTTCGATATCTGAGTGCAAAAGCCGTTTTTCTTCGCTAGAGGATAAAGTAAATTGAATTTAGAACATCGTGAATTCAAAACATTATTATACCTATTTTCTTCTACCTCCATGGTGCCAAATTTATCATACAACCTTTTTTGATTTGTTAAAAACCCAGACTCGGAACCTTCTTGGTGTACTTTTTTTAATTTGCTTTGCGCGCGCCATTTTCTTTTCACGTCATATTGTTAAAACCTTAGGTTAAAACAAGAAACTTGAAAACAAGTGTAAAACCTAAAATGAGTGATTATAGTGTTAACTAGATATTTATTTCAATGGATCTATAGGCAAATGTCCTCGACGAGCGCTGGAGCAAAAGTAAGGGCGTGTCACACCGAACAAACACTTTTATATTTTCATAGTGATCCCATCTTCTTTGCACGCGCCAGGACCGAATCGGAAAATCGGTAAACGACGACCGCCATCTTGAATGAATTGTTGTATTGCAAAAGCGACTCGATAGATGGCTGTAGCAGCGAACCCGAGACGATCGCTGCGTTTTCTTAAATGTTGCCAACACGGCCATTCTGCATGGTGCCTGCCCCAGGCACCTCAGGAGTCCAGATGAACAGCTGTAATATTGCAATATTGAATTTACTCCACCAACAATCTCTTTTGAAATTCCTTCCTTCCATTTTGCCTCACACAGATCATGAAAACTGCACTTCCAAAATAATGCGCCTACCCAATTCCTTTATACCCAAATATATCCCAGTCAGTACATCACTTAAAGGGACTATGGCCACACTTAAGCATATCTCTTTTAGAGAATGACTTCCATTCAAAGAACATTTCGTTACACTTGAAAGTACAAAGTTCATTCTCTTTCTCATTAGGGTATATTTATAGTATAAATTACTGTTGAGTCAACATGTGAAGTACAATTTTCATTGAAAGTATAAACTATTAAAGGAAGGAAATTCAAAATCAGTTTCAGCTTTTATCTGGGCTCTATGAATCGAAAATCAAATAAATTATATTATCAACCAAAAACTTTTATATTACCTTGCCAACACGACTATATTCTCCTACTCTACGTCCCAATCATCGATTTTTATCCATGGCTTCATATTTTCAGCTACTGCTATGCCGGTGTAAGGTTTGTTACTTCTCTCACTTCCTCTTAAATCCGTCACCTCGTATCGATCATTATCCATAATTTTCTTGACACGAAATGGACCCTTGAATACTGGCATTAGTTTCCTACTTTGACCCTCATTACTCTGGCTTTGTATCTTGATCAGAATTAAATCCCCTTCCTGATAGGTCTTCGCAACTTTTCGGGACTTATCAAATCTTTGTTTCTGTTGCGTTGAGCTGGCCTTTATATTTCCGTCTACCTTCTCACGTAATTTTGTCACGTCTACGAAATATTCATTATCAAGATCTGCTGATAACTTATCGTTATCAGTTCTTAATCTGTAACCGAACAAAACTTCACTGGGAACGGCCTGTGTAGTCTTATTAACCGTACTATTTAAACCTTGTTTTAGATCTTTAGATCTTGTTTAGATCTTCATCAGTGTTTGCGCCCATTGATTTTAGAGCCTCCAAGATGGTTCTATTAAAGCGTTCTGCTAGTCCATTAGAACGAGGCACACCAGTAGCTACTGTATGATTACGAATGTTCCTATTCTTACAATATTACTGAAACTTATTTGAGGTAAAACAAGAAACTGCGTCATTTATTATTCTTTTTGGATTTCCGAAAGTTTTGGACAAGTTTTCTAGCTCTTTGATGACACCATTTGCATCAGTTTTACGCACAGGGCATAAGAATGTAAACTTTGTAAACGCATCCACTATAACCAACAAATATTTATTTTTGTTTTTGGTTGCTACGAATGGACCAAGATGATCTAAGTGGAGAGTGTGGAAAGGTTGAGCGTACTTTGGCAATGGGTATGGCTGTCCTTCCTTAAGACCACCTTTATTTTTGAAGTATATACAATTAAGGCAATTCTTTATGTATTTTTTAACAATGTGTCTCATCCTACGGAACCAGTACTGTGACTGAATACGTTCAAGAGTCTTGTCGACAAAGAAATGACCAAGGTCATCGTGGTTACACTTGATGATTTGCCAGATACTTTTTTTTGGCACTACCCAACGACGTCCGTGGTCAGTTCTTCTGTATACTTTTCCACCTAATAACTCATAATCGTTAAATACATCTTTATGATTATCGACCTCTCTTGATTCTAATATATCCTTTAGTTTTATTATCTCTGGGTCTTGAACTTGTACAGACAATAACCAGTCGGCTGCGGTAATTGTCATGATTTCGCATTCAGATTTTTCCCCACATGGCATGGGATTCCGACTAAGGGCATCCACATGTTGCATCCGGGAGCCCTCTCTATGAACAATTTTAAATGAAAACTCCTGAGTTGTCAAAACCCAACGTGCAATCCGAGGGATAATTTCTTTTTTTGTCAAGGCATACCGTACTGAGTTGCAATCAGTAACTATCTTAAATATTATTCCCAGCAAGTACAACCGAAATTTGAGTAAAGAACTAACAATAGCCAACAGTTCTAATTCAAATGAATGAAGTTTCTTTTCATCCTCAGTCGTTTGCCGACTGTAGTATTGAACAACCTTTTCACCTTCATCAGTAACCTGTGCAAGTATCCCGGCTACACCATCCCTACTAGCATCGGTATATAAAACTTTATCTTTAGTGGGATCGAAAATAGTCAACACACTATCCGAAGTAAGTTTATTTTTTAACGTCTCAAATGCTCGAATTTGAGTTTGCTCCCATGCCCAGACAGCATCCTTCTTCAACAGTTTCGTTAGTGGTGCCGAAATTATTGCACAGTTTTTAATGAACTTTCTGAAGTAGTTAATTAAGCCCAAAAACTGTCGAAGTTGATGTACGGTTTTTGGTGCGGGATAATTTCTGACAGCGTCCAGCTTAGCTTCGTTTGGCATAACGCAACCCGGTTTAATTTTATAGCCGAGAAATACAATTTCTTTCTTAAAGAAATGGCATTTCTTTAGGTTAAGTGTTAGTCCCTGATCTCTGAATATTTTCAGTATGTCTTCTAATAGTTCTAAATTCTCTTCCACAGTTTCTGTCACAAGATAAACATCATCCAAATAAATAATCACCCTGCCAAAACGCAAATTGCCCAGAGTTTTGTTCATCATTTGCTGGAAACAAGAGGGTGCATTTGCCAGCCCAAAAGGAAGTCTCAGAAATTCATAATGCCCGTCCTCTGTTATGAATGCTGTTTTTTCGATAGAGTCTTTGTGTAAAAGAATTTGGTAGTAGCCACTCTTTAGATCCAAACTAGTAAAACATTTATGGCCTTGAAGTCTATCTACTAGGTCCTCAATACGTGGCATGGGATATTTGTCCTTAGTAGTTATTTTATTTAGCGCACGGTAATCAATACAGAGCCTTTTTTCGCCATTCTTTTTATCAACCAGAAGAGCAGGGCTTGCATAAGGAGAATTACTTTCCCGTATTATCTCATTTTCAAGCAAATCATTTACTATGTCACGGATCATTTGCCTATCTGCATTTGATGCACGAAAGGGTCTGCATTGTACCGGTTGTGAACTAGTTAAATTAATCACCATTTCATGATTTTTGACCTTTCCTAACTCCTTGATTGTTGATGCTACACAATCGCCATACTTTTTAAATAGCGCAATCAGTTCAGTTCTATTTGTATCTACATCTAATTCCATTTCATTTATACTTTTACAAAACTCTGTAAATTTCTTAGCATAATCAAACCTAAGCACCTCACCTATACGTGAGTATACTAGATCAGATCGTTCAGTCACATTTCTCCCGATTAAGATGTCACATCCTACCAAATCATTGATGATATAAAAGTCTATATCTGTTAATGAAATTGAGTCCAATGTCAGCTTAACCTTTATTTTTTTTGTAACTGTTTTTGAAGTCTGGCTTGAAAAGCCTTGTAACAAAATAGGTGACTGCAAGGGTATACATTCGAAACAATACATGTTAACTAGATTTTCGGATATCAATGAACAACTGCTTCCCGTATCAATGAACGCGTCATGACTCATATTATCTAATTCTACCTTTTTAACGAATTTATTTTTCGTATTTGAGCTCGCAATGAATTTAGTTTCTTGTTTTTCTGGTTTGACGGAATTTTGTTTATGGTAACATACTGCTTCCACGTGTCCCCGTTTCCCACAAAAATTGCATTTATTCTGCTCACACACGTTTTTCTTGTGATTACCCCCGCAAATGTAGCACTTGATTGGCTTACGCCCCTGATTTAATGATTGTACTTGACTGGCATTTTGATTATTAGATGTGCTAGATAAACTCGCAACACTTGTCGTAGGTACCGTATTAGCCAATGTTGGTTGAGAATTTATTTGGCTCGATTTTGTTTGTATATTTGTTGCAATTTTTGAGTTCTTCGTTTTAAAAACCTTACTATGAAGAAAACTAGCTAAACCATCGCATGATCCAAAATTACTAGCTTCTAAACCCATATTGTTTTCTCCAATATTACTAATTATTATTGATATGACATCCTGCTCCGAGAAATTCAAATTTAAACGATCTATTTTACACTTCTGATCAAAATAAAATTCATACAGTGATTGATTTTCAATTGGCTTCTTTTCAACTATTTCTGTCAATAGATCAAACATATTTCTACGTATTTGGAAACTTGAAGATAACCTAGCTTTCCAATCAATCCACTGCCACGAGGGCCACTGATTATCTGTACGTAATAATGAATCGTACCAAACTTTGGCCGACCCACGCAATTTATTGAGAGCTTGATAACGAATCATTTCGTCGTACCACGAGAAGGTTTTTGCATAACTTTTTATTATATTTAGCCAGGCATTAATATCATCTTTTAGAGGGTCAAATTCCGGGATAATGCTACTCAAGGTTAAAGCATTAGTGTCACTCACAGTCTGGGTATCAGTTTTACGTGATACCTTTCTCCGTTTAGGCGGTGGAGGTGATGGGGTCCTTCCACTTGAACTTGAACTCGAGGTAGAACTTGAGCTGGAACTGGATCTACCACGTTTCCGTTTTCCAGGCTTTCGCTTCGTATTTCTACGCCCCATAACGTGAGTTACGTCGCACTTCTGATGTTAACTAGATATTTATTTCAATGGATCTATAGGCAAATGTCCTCGACGAGCGCTGGAGCAAAAGTAAGGGCGTGTCACACCGAACAAACACTTTTATATTTTCATAGTGATCCCATCTTCTTTGCACGCGCCAGGACCGAATCGGAAAATCGGTAAACGACGACCGCCATCTTGAATGAATTGTTGTGTTGCAAAAGCGACTCGATAGATGGCTGTAGCAGCGAACCCGAGACGATCGCTGCGTTTTCTTAAATGTTGCCAACAATAGTGACGAGGAAGTTTATTTGACGCCAACAGGATTGACTGAAACTGATTGTAATGCGTGTTTTTTTTCCATTTAGTAATTTCCTCGCTGAGGTGAAATTAAAAGTTACGTGTTGCACTCGAGTGCAAAGATTTTTCACCTCGTGCTCTTTTGATTCTCTCGCTAACGCTCAGGATTCAAATTTAAATCTGAAATTTAGACTCCTTCGCTTGCTCGGTCATCAAAATTGAGCACGCGGTTAAAAAGCAACTTTGCACTCTTGTATAACAAATAACTATTGTGGACATTCTGTGTTTTCTTGTGAGGGACAAACTGTAGTGTCTAATGAATTTTGATACTCTGTGACAGCGGCCTGCCTGTGCCAGCGCAAAAAAACAACCACAGCAACGACAACAAAAAGTGGATTCACCTTCAAGCCGGCTATGCCGGACAGATTTAAAGCCAGGTGAGTGAGTAAAGCGTCGGTGCCGTAGCGGATAGGGGCGCTACCTCCTATCCGGGAGGTCGTGGTTCAAATCCTTCCACGTACCAATGTGTTTTTTTAATTTCTATTTCATATGTACGTTTATCCGACGCTCTTACTGTGAAGAAAAACATAGTGAGTAAACCTGCACATGCCTGCGAAGAAACTCGAAGGTTGTGTGTGAATTCGACCAACCCGCACTGGGCCCGCGTGGTGGACTAACGCCCGATCGCCCTAATTCAGGGTAGGCTCGAGCCCCTCAGTAGGAACATATATTATGAGCTGATATGATTGAGTAATTAAGGTGGCGACCGCGTACCACAAGACGTAGCGCAGGCAGGCCACTCGAGCGAACCAATACCCTTGCCAAGGTCGCGAGAAGCCTTCAGGATGCGGCAGCAGTGGACGTCTTTTTTATCCACAATTGGTAAGCCCTGGCATCATCTCATCTGATGGTAATTTACCAACGTTAGCCAATGCAACTGGGAACTGGTTATCTACATGCCGGAAGTCAGAACTCATCAATGCTGTTAACACTTGGTGGCAAATTATCAATTGATGTTTTATTTTTATTATTTATAAATATAGATCTATGTCTAAACTACTTTTGTAAAATTCATAAAATTCAGTTTGAAATTTAAAAAGTAAGAGCTTTGTGACTGTTCAGAATGACCATAACTAATAACTTTAGAAATTAAAAAAAATTAGGAACCCAATAATAACATAAAACCCCTACTTTTGTGGCTAGTCGGATAAAAATGTAACATAGCATACGCTATGTTACTCACGGGATCAAGACAAACCTAACGACACGTTGAACTCTTGGCTACAGGGTGTGCCAAAGAAGAAATATGACATACTTACATACACTCGAAAAACATAACCCTCATTCTAGCGCAGTTGGGTAAAAACAGACAGAAAGTAAACAGTTTCATCAAATATTTCTATGTAATATCCTATAAAAGAAATAGCTTTTGACAATTATTAAAAAATGTGGACATATGTAATTGCTTGTATTTTGTTATTTTAATTTAAAGTAAAGTTTTAATCCATAAATAAGACAGATATGTTAACCGCCTCCGTAGCTCAGAGGAAAAGTTCACTGGCTTTACACAGGAGGTCGAGGGTTCGATTCCCAGCGGGGTCAATTGTAAGACTCGGTTTGGTTGGCGGTAGGGCATTTTCTAAGCCCGCCTGGCCTAGCTACCACCTTATTATCTAAGTCTTGCCGCCAAATATCAATGTTGATATCATTGGTGTGTTCCGGCATGAAGATAAGATAGCCAGTTCCCAATCTTGGTAAGCCCGCTTCCATCTTCGGCAACATCGTCACTTACCACCAGGTGAGATGTTGTGAAGGGTTTAATAATTGTGAATTTAAAAAAAAATGTTCACAAATCGTTCGTAAGTTTACATCATTTTTCTATCATCATCATCATATCAGCCAAAAGACATCCACTGCTGGACACAGGCCTCCCACGACTTGTTTGCCGTAATCGCCACGCTTGGCAGGCGGGTAACGGGTTGGCGATCGCTGTGTGCAGCGTGCAGTGTGCAGTGTGCAGTGTGGTGGTGCAGCACGCGGAGAGGACGCTGCTGCCCATCCTCCCGGTTTAGTTACGACACCCTCGGAAAAGATATCAGGGTGGTAATAAGTATTCTGGGCCGCACTGCAGGCTGCAGGCTGCAGGCCAGGTAACTCCTAACTTGTTTAAGGCTCGACAATAGGTATTAAAATCAAAATGATTTATTTTAAATAGGTGTTTACACACACTTTTAAATAGTCCAAAAAAACTTATTGTATATTGCAAAATTTACAAATAATGTAATGATTCAGATTACAGTCTCAGGTAATGGTATTTATTATAGAATCAACATTTAAATCTTTGTCATTCACATAATCTATTATTTTATAATATCCTCTAGAGCACAAGCATTTTTTGAATTTATTCTCTGACAAACTAGTTACATTTTCTGGAATTTTATTGTAGAATCTTACACACTGCCCCACAAATGACTTTTTAACCTTACTCAGTCTCGAAAAGGCTATATTTATTTTATTTACATTTCTTAAATTCAAATTATGCCTGTCATTGTTTTAGGAAATAAAAGCAAATTCTTACGAACGTACGTACGTGATGTTTCCATATTTAAATTGACTAGCAACAGTTAAAATATTGATTTCTTTGAACTTATTCTGTGACAACTTACGTGATCGCATCTTTAGATTGCGCGGATAGCTCTTCTCTGCAGAATGAAAACATCAGGAACATTGTCAAGATTGTAGTATTACAGATTTGGCTTTACAGAAATAAACATTAAAATGTCTACAGTTGAAGTTCTCAAACATTTTCGGTTTGCGGCACACTTGCAGGATTGAAAGCTTTCCACGGCGCCGCGCCGCGCCGCGGTCCCGGTCCCACTCGAGCTATGCGAGTATTGCGGCGCCCCTGCCCTGGTCTCTCTCCCTCTCCACGGCACCCCGTACCACTAATATGAGAACCTCACGACTAAGGTATATCGTGTTTAGGTCACTTTAAATGAACTCTTTGATCTTTGCAGAGCCTCAATGAGAACTTTGACGACTAAGAAGCTCACTTCTATAACCACGCCCACCTCAGTTTACTTCGAGAATGGCTGCTACTACATATACTACCATTGCTTGCGATACGAAAGGTAAGCTTGAAAAAAAGGAAAATTTTAAAATAGGTACATGTGATACTCTTCCTGAGGGTCACAAGATAGTAATAACATTAATGTTAGATTGTGAAAAAATTAAAATAAACAATTATTAGTTAGTGTTGTCAATAAAATCATTGATTTAAAACAAATAATATCATTTAAAAATGAAAACAATATAACACGAGAAGTAATAAATAGGCCAGTCATATGGTACACATAAAATCCTTGAAATTGCAATAATTGCGGTAAACTTGCTTTTTTGATATTTTGTGGGGGTCCCCCTAGACAGTATTTTTTCAGATTTGCAGCACTCTGAAATGTATGCGTGATGAGTTATTGCTGCAAAACCACTTTTTTTTATTACTTTTTTTAGTTTTTTTGCAAAAAAATCATCTGACGAGGAATGTTACTACTACTTTTTTAAAGTAGACAAAATTCCCGACAGTTTGAGCTGTAATTCAGTTTTCTAGGTCTTATGGCTCCCAAGATACAGGGTTTCCAAAATTGATTTTTTTTTTAAAGTTGTAAAATATGAAATAGTAAATTTTCAACCAAAATATCCTGTATAATAATGAGTAATCTACCGGGAAAATAATGGAAAATGAAATTGTGACAAATTTAATTACCTTCATTTTGAGACTACAGGTGTCTTCGTAGGCATGATAGTTTGTTCGATGACGACCAGAAACCAAATCCCTAAAATCGAGTGTTATGGGGAAGTTTCAATAAAACTACCAGAATTCATCTTAATGTGTTTATTATCTAGTTACTATGCCAATCCTAACTTAATTCAAGTGTGAGAAAGAGAATTAAACAAAAAGATTAATAAAAACTATAGTTTAAAAAATCCAACTATATACTACTATAAGTAACTAGACTCACCCCCTTGGTTGGGCTTAAGTTAACACACGCATCTTCTTTGAGGGCCCAGGAGTATTAATATCAACTTCGTCGATGAAGGAAATGTCAATGGGGAGGTTGGTGCCCATCTGATGAGCACGAGAGACATCAAACACTTCTTCGATAGCACCATCGCATCGGGGTCATCTCCATCTTCTTCTACATCCTCGATTGATGGGACATTCGTGCACTCACTCCCATTACAATATTGGCAGAGTGTAGAACACTTCATGCCAGCCTAGTACCACCTTTCTTGCACTTGCAGGTAGGGTTTTCAGAAGTAATTGAGGGGTGGGGGGCATGGATGTCGTGATTGGCATTAAACCCGAGTCTGTTTGACGCCACCCCCAATCAGTAGGAGTCATGTGCACCCTAACCACTGCTGAACCTGATGGTAGCACCTGAATGAATGAAACTTGGCTGCGTCTATGGAAGGTGACCTATATTTATTTTGTTTCTCGCCGATGCTCTCACAAATAGGGTATAGCGCAGAGTGTTGAGAGCTTTTCGGCCATCTCCGCCAATTCCGCCATACAGAGCAATTTAAAATGCCTCGCCTGCACTCTCGATCTCTTCTGGAAGAGAATCTGGCTGCAGGAACACTTACAGCTGTTGAATGAGGCCGGGATTTTTTTTAAGCACATGAACTTTAGTTTTCCCTGCCTAAAAAGGGCAGAGGTGGATCACACCCACTGAATGCACGGAGGAAGAGTACAATGCCTGGTGGAAGGCCATCAATCCCACTATTGAATGAGGTGGAAAAAAACTAGGTAGCATCTGACCCTCCTCTGCCACTTATATGAAGACGTATATTGGCATAGGTGGAGCCTAGTCCATGAAGAAATGGTAAAAAAAATATTATAACATTATTATGTTAGAGAAATAATGTTATAAAGTGTTTTTTTAATTTTTTTATTTCGGTATTGTGTTTATAAAGTATGCCAATATAAATTCCTTTTGAAGTTTATAATTGGAACTTTACGATATGAGAGTAGATAAAAGCTATTATTATTAATTCAAAAAAGTTGTATTTGTACCCACACGAAATCGTATTCTGATAGGTACTTGCGTCAATTGACTTGTTGTAACTTTCCCTTTACTTTCCCCGTATATAACTTAATATTTTGGTTAAAAATAAAAAAAAGGGAATTTTGGGAACCCTTTATCTGGAGCTATAAGACATAGAAAACTCAATTATATCTCAAACTGTTGGGAATTTTATCTCCTTTAAAAAAGTCATACTGACCTTTTTCGTCAGAGCCTCCCTTTGAGTTTTTTTTTGCATAAAGTTAAAAAAAATGGTTTTTCAGCAACAACTCAACCCGCTTACATTTTAGAGTGCTGCAAATCTGGAAAAATAATGTCTAGGGGGACCCCAACAACATATCAAAAATCAAGTTTACCGCAATTATTGCAATTTCAAATGTAAGATATGACTAACCTAATATTAAAATTATTGAATTTGTCGTTAATGCCTTTGACAAAAGTAAATAAGTCCACACGGACAGCACACGTTCACGAGCATAACGCGAGAGTCAGCCGTCAGTAAGTTATATATTATAATACTTAGGTATAATATTGCAGGGGCCGAAAGAACCCAGGAAAAGAATACCTATATAACTTACCTCAGTCACAGTATTACGATATGGCTTACAGTAGTGCAACGCCTATGATGTCGCACGATGCCATCACGGCGTAGGTACAAGCAGTACTAGCCTGTAACCAGCCTGGCAAACTCGTGGAGTTTGCCAGGCTGTGCCCCGCCGCCCGCTGCCCCGCAGTTACCGTTCCGTTGCTCTGCGTAAGTACATTCGTTGCACTACTGTAAGCCGCTATATTGCAATATTGTACCTCACTGTCCGGTCAAAATCTAGACTAGATCAAGCTGGACACTTGTAATGCGATTCTGACCCACACGCGCACGGCATAAGAACGGTTCATAGTTCAAAGTGCCTAGCTCGGTCTGTCGGTCGGTCAGTAGTTTGTGTCCCTTTCAACCCCCTCCCTCAGCTATCTCTGTGCAAAATATTATGACAATCCGTCGCTTCTGAGTAACGTGATATATATATATATAACAACAAATAAGAGACAGGTTTTTTAGTTCCCCCAGGTCCTGTGTGTCGGGCTATGCTATTTCTCACCTCTCTAACCAACTATATCTGTGCCGTACATCATGTCGATACGTTGCACCGATCCGAACGCACAATAAAACACAATATCACATTTATAAAATACATAATTGACTTAATAGTCAGGAAGGATGTGTGCCTGTGCCTGGTGATCTCAATAAACATCATTAAGTCATTTTTGGGGAAATCATCTACGTAGCTCTCGGCAAAAAGGCGGTCTTTGACAATCTCATACACTGCTGTCCCATTATGAAGGTACTTCAAGCAAGGATACTTTTGTTTCGAGGATTTGGAGAGATGAGCATTATAACTATACTATAAAAAAGGGTTTTCCTTTTTAGGGTTCGGTTCCCAAAGGGTAAAAACGGGACCTTATTACTGAGACTTCGCTGTCCGTCTATCTGTCACCAGACTGTATTTCATGAACCGTGATAGCTAGACAGTTAAAATTTACACAGATGATGTATTTTTGTTGCAGCTATAACAAAAAATAACACAAAAAAGAGTAAAATAAATATTTAATGGGGCTCCCATACAGCAAACGTGATTTTTTTGCTCGTTTTTGCTCAATATTGATAACGGCAACAGGTACATGCTTGAAATATTCACAGAATATTCAGTTATATTATTCAATTTGAAAAAATAATAAAAATAAAATTAATATTTTAAGGGGGGCTTCCATACAACAAACGTGTTTTTATAGATAATGGTACGGAACCCTTCGTGCGCGAGTCCGACTCGTACTTGGCCGGTTTTTTAGGAGCTAATATCTTTACCCATAATTTATTTTGTATGTGAATTATTAGTTTCATTATTATTTTAATTATCAGTATTTATTTACAATCGTCTATTATAATATCTCTTCATGTAGATATAGATAGATGAATCGTTTATTTCTCTTAGCCTCACAGACGAATAACATAGTAGACAAAGAAGGTAAGTAAAATAAATAATAAAAACAGTGCAGTCAATCACAGAGACAAAATAAAAATTGGTAGTAAAATTGTTCAAAACACAGGCTTGAGAAATAGGTTAGGACACAGCATGGCTGTGAGTACAGTACCCACAACGCTGATGATTCTGCCCAAACCATGAGTGACGCGCACTGGCTGCGCGTACAGGCTCGCGCCAAACTTTATTACTGATCTGAACTGTGATGCGAGTGCTTAATGCGCCGGTACCTGTATCCGAGTAGCAGGTACCTTTACGTCCTACAAACACCTAAAGTTTGTAACTGCGACGCGTCTTGCGACCAACTTCAGAGCCGTGTAAAGTTTGGCGCGTGCAGAAAAGTCAGATCTTAAATTGTAACGGCTCGTGTTAGGTATGGCTTCAGCGTACATTCATTTTTACGTTTTTAGACCTGACGCTGGTCGCGCGTGGAAATGTCAGATCCTTGCTATTAATTTTGGGTTCGCGTTTTTTTTAAATTAGCTCTAAAATAAAAAAAAACTTAAAAGTCCGAAATAGAAAAAAAAAATTCGAGCGAGACCTACAGTACTCGCATGTGATGTGTAACATGTGACAAAATACTTTATAAAAGGACGGAAAAGATACGGCAGACTAGGCTGTATGGTCATAGAGACCTTTGCCTTTTCCGCGCTTTTAAAGCCTGAAAAAAGGACGGCAAAGATACGGCCGACTAGGCTATATGGTCATAGATACCTTTGCCTTTTCCGCGCTTTTAAAGCCTGAAAAAACGCGACTCCCCGGGACACATTTCCGTCCCATGGGACACTTTTCCGTCCCATTTCACGAAATCACTCCCACAAATTGCAGGAAAGCGAGAGCAAAGATGTTACACATGACTATACTAAATTCCCAGTTTTTACTTTGAACGTAGGTTTTAGCTACGATACCCAACCCTTGGACTTGCAGGAGTTTGACAATTTTAGTGGACGCGGCGAGTAGGAGTTCATATACCCAAGTAAATTTTGGTGGTGCAATGAACTATTGTAATGAGATCTTTACAGCACCTACTTACTGAAATGAACAGAGGAAGATTTAGAATTCAAATAATTATTGAAACCTTTTCCCATTACATAATATGTCGTAGTAATTTTCAAACTTTGTTTCTTATTTTAAACTTTTAAGAAAAAGTCAACACTTTAACTCCTATCTAAGTACCATCGCCGGTGAATCACAAACCCTTTATAGAAAATCATATCTAAATCATCATCATATCAGCCGAAGGACGTCCACTGCTAGACATAGGCCTCCCCCCAGAATTTCCACGCCGACCGGTTTTGCGCTACCCGCATCCAGCGGCTTCGCGCGACCTTCACCAGGTCATCTAAATCTATTTAAATATATCTAAATCAGTTGAACCCTTTTGGAGATAAATCGCAACATTCGTTGGCACACACAAACACACAACCTTTCACCATTAGCGCATACGCCTTCTCCGTCCAGTCGTGGGAAATTATATTACCAGTTTTTGAATATTTTGCAGAACTGGGATGATGTGCATTCGAGGGCCCTACTGGCAGTACAAGACCGTGGAGAGCGGGTGCCACTTACACTTCCTCAACTGCATCGAAAGATACGACAGTATGTATGTCTTGCATGAGTATGGAAGGCTCACAACAATACTCGTAGTATAAGAGTAGAAGCTTCAATGACGCCGTCAAAAGTGTACTAACGATGTTGTACTTGTGCGATTCTCTCTTTTTGTAATTGTACCTATATTAAATAATAAAATAATAAAATAAATTTCTATTCTTATCTCCTATCAAACAACTGCAGATACCTATATTTCTATTCTTTTCTCCTATCAAACAACTACAGATACCTATATTTCTATTCTTGTCTCCTATCAAACAACTACAGACCCCTATATTTATATTCTTGTCTCCTATCAAACAACTGCAGGTATCTATATTTCTGTTCTTGTCTCCTATCAAACAATTGCTGGCTACCTATATTTTCCGGACGCATTTTGTATGAAACCGGAAAGAGTTGTAAGAGAAGAATAAGGGATCAAAACCGGTGGCATGTGGTGCGCCTGAAGTATAGTACCACCCCGTCTCTTCCCGAGTGCCGAGGGTGTCGTAAGAGAAGAATAAGGGATCAAAACCGGTGGCCTGTGGTGCGCCTGAAGTATAGTACCACCCCGTCTCTTCCCGAGTGCCGAGGGTGTCGTAAGAGAAGAATAAGGGATCAAAACCGGTGGCCTGTGGTGCGCCTGAAGTATAGTACCACCCCGTCTCTTCCCGAGTGCCGAGGGTGTGGTAAGAGAAGAATAAGGGATCAAAACCGTTGGCCTGTGGTGCGCCTGAAGTATAGTACCACCCCGTCTCTTCCCGAGTGCCGAGGGTGTGGTAAGAGAAGAATAAGGGATCAAAACCGGTGGCCTGTGGTGCGCCTGAAGTATAGTACCACCCCATCTCTTCCCGAGTGCTGAGGGGGGGAGTAAGAGAGGAATAAGGGATCAAAAGCGGTGGCCTGTGGTTCGCCTGAAGTATAGTAACACCCCATCTCTTCCAGAGTGCTGAGGGGGGGCTTAAGAGAAGAATAAGGGATCAAAAGCGGTGGCCTGTGGTTCGCCTGAAGTATAGTACCACCCCATCTCTTCCCGAGTGCTGAGGGGGGGCTTAAGAGAAGAATAAGGGATCAAAAGCGGTGGCCTGTGGTTCGCCTGAAGTATAGTACCACCCCATCTCTTCCCGAGTGCTGAGGGAGGGCTTAAGAGAAGAATAAGAGATCAAAAGCGTAGGATGGGCAGCAGCGTCCTTGCCGCGTGCTGCGCCACCACACTGCACACTGCACACAGCGATCGCCAATCAGCGATAACAGCAAACCCACCAAATGGGGGGAGGCCTACGTCCAACAGTGGACGTCTTATAGCGGATGTGAAGATGTTCACCATCATCAGATCCGCCAAAGCAGGCTGATTGGTAGTAATAAAATAATATCGAAAATAGTCTGTTTTAACATACCCTTAATTTAAGCTTGTATTTAACTAGCAATGTTCATATTATGTTTCAATCTTGTGATCGATCTTAGAGCGACTTCTAGGGGTCCAATTGAGCTGAGTTATTTTTTTTTATTTACAATTGGTGAGCCTTTGACATCATATCACCTGATGGTAAGTGTAATCTTGGTAAGCTCGCTTCCATGTTCGGCATCATCCTCACTTACCATCAGGTGAGATGATGCTAACGGCTTATCAATTGTGGATAAAAAAAACCTAAATGAACTTATTCACATTTAAACACTGTTCGAGTAGTTCATTCACATTATCTTAGCAAAACTGGAATTATTTTTTCACTACGACTTCCGAACGGGCTCCGATTTTTGACAGTACTTTTGAAACGTAGACGTTTGGAATATCACCCCGTATCTTTGTTTTCAGTATGGAAGATAGCGTACATGGGAGAATGCTTCGTAGTACAAAATTTAACTTACCTTTACGACCGTAAGTTATTTTTGAAAAGCTTTTATTTTTTTGTATTAAGCTTTTGTTTGTATTGTATTATATTAGTATTTTTGTTTGTATATCGATCCTGGTGTTGATATTGGTATGACAAACTAGTATGACCACGAGGAAACGGCGGTTCTGGGATCGAATTTAGAGCGACTTCCAGGGGTTTCATTTTCGCTGCAATTTGGTGTGAAGCAGTATTCCGGGTGTCAGTAGATCCTTTTAGTACTTTTAAGTTAATCTGACGATGAAATTTGGAGGTGGAATCAAGGTCCCAGAATCGTCTTTCATTTTCAATCCAAATGAAAATGGTTTATTTTTAAGAAAACACTACGCTTTTTTACATAATTGGACATTTCCAAACAACTAGGCTTCTACTGTGCTCCCCTTTTTTGAATATGGAACCGTGTATTTATATTCATTTGAGCATTTGGCTTTTTGAGCATAAAAACTCTTAAAATAAAAGCTTGTACCTAAAATTTTTTGGTTATTCGAAAATTATAAATCTATGCAAAATAGAAGAGAAGAATGGACCGTATTACAAAAAAGACGACAGACGAGGTGGGGGGTCCCTCTTTCAGCGAAAGTGTGACATCGCGATTACTCTGAAAATATTAATCACCTCTTTAATAGAATTTGTATTATATTAGCGCAAATCGCGAGTCAGGGACATAGAAATCAGCCTGTTTTATTGTCGATACAGAGTAGCATCTTCAGTGGACTGCAAAACCAATCTGCGTCTTTCTTCAATGACGTTGCTGGTGAAGTCCGAGATTTTTTTGGTTCTGTTTGAACGACGAGTTTTAAAAATCTTAGACTCGACCGTTTGGACAATTTCCACAAATCTATCGTTATAATCGTGCACATTCTCGCAGTCTCCTAGACATTCGAAGCGATTGAGCTGAATGCTCTCGGGGTTTTGGAGTTGGATGGGCGCTAGTCGGAGCGTAAACTTCATCAGTCGACATTTTTCTAGTACGGTCTTTAGATTCAATGTGCCTCTTACCATTTGGTGATCGCTTTTTGCTATTTGCTTCCTTGTCGACAAGATGAAGTCAATCTCATCCTCCGTTACACCATTGAGATACAACCATTTCCACTTCCGCAATTTCTACGCTGCCCGCATCCAGCGGCTTCCCGCGACCTACTACAAAAACTACTAACTAATACAATAACTAATACAACAATAATTTATTGATCTAAAAATTATTTTCCAGGCTACCCTTACAATGATGACTACTTCTTGGATGCCTATTACGTTGTGCCGGAAGACCATGCTCGATAGGTCAAATCACACTTTGGTTTTAAAATGTGTGTAAGTGCACAAGCATTCCCGCTACATCCGCTACATTGCTCACACTCACACGAATGTAGAAACCATCACATCACATAGGACATACCATCATGACATTGACTGACTCGGTGGCTCAGTGGTTAGTGCCCTTGACTACTGATCCGAGGGTTGTGGGTTCGATCCCCACCCAGGGCAAGCATTTGTGTGATGAGCAGATTTGTTTGCTCTGTGTCTGGGTGTTAAATATATCTATATATGTATGTATTTAAACGTATATAAGTATGTATATCAGTCTCTGGTAACCCATAACACAGGGAATCCTACTTTGGGGCCAGATGACTATGTGTGATTTGTCCCAGAATATTTATTATATTTATCATTGACACTCTCACCAGTCACTTACAATAGTGTGGACCGGGTATTTCGGTCCATGCTACGAACGCCTGGCACATTGGACATTAACAATATGTCTATTAAAACATTGTGCACTATTTGGCCATTGTTATGTGACATACTTGTTCTATTATTCAATGAAATATTCGTCACTGGTCATTACTCTAATCTACTAAAAAGTACTCGTGCATGTCCTGTGTACAAAGGCAGGGGTGAAAAGTCAAACGTCGATACTTACCGTCTATTAACGATTGTACCAAATGTATCTAAAATTATTGAGTCTATTATATCTAGCAAAATAATGTCACATCTTGAGACTAGCAAGTTGTTAACAGAAACACAATACGCATACAGACAGAGATGATCTACTTCCACAGCTGCTCACCAAGTTATAGACTCGATAATTACGAACATTGATGGCAAATATAAAACAGCTGGCATATTTTATGACCTTAGTAAAGCGTTTGATGTAATTCAAAATGAATTACTCCTGAACAAACTAGCACAGTATAGTATCATCAACAAAATCCGCGACCTACTCACGTCCTTTTTGAAGCACAGACAGCAGACTGTGGAAGTCTTGCTAGGTGGATAGAAGTTTAGATCTAGAGCTGGTGACGTCACTATTGGTATTCCCCAGGGCTCAGCTCTTGGAAATACCTTATTTTTATTATTTGTAAAAGATTTTCCACCTGCTATAAAAGACGGTATTCTCGTACTGTTCGCAGATGATACCACAGTGGTAGTCCATGCTCCAACGTACGAACAACTAAATAATAAAATAAATGAAATTTATTCACAGTTGCAAGAGTGTTTCTCATTCAAAGGTTTATTAGTAAAAAGTCAAATGTTATCCTATTTAACGGTAGACCGACTGAAATACCAATCCAAATAAATAGTCCAGTACCTTTATCTGACCAATGTCGCTTCCTAGGTTTTATGTTGGACTCAAATCGAAACTAGAAGCAGCATGTACAGGTACTTTGCGATAGACTGAGTGGTGCGGCATACGCTCTAAGAATACTGCGACCTCTTGTGTCTCTCAACATCTTGAGGCAGGCTTACTTCGCTCACTTCCATTCGATAATGTCCTATGGCATTATTTTATGATGTGACTCGACGTACTCTGATCGCGTATTTGTCCTGAAAAAAAGGTTGTCAGAGTCCTCCTAGGCACAAACTCAAGAGACACTTGCAGGGAGCAGTTTAAATCATTGCGTATAGTGCCACTCTACTCATTGCACCTGTACGAGTTGTTGATGTTCGTCCGACGGAACTTGACAACTTGTGACCGCCGCGCCGCCGCACCGCCGCGCCGCCGGCCGCAGGTAGGAACTCGCGCAACACCGGTCGACTACAGCTACAAGTAGTGCCGCGAAGGACTACTCTGGCAACAAAAACCCGCGCCTCATCGCGATCGTCCGTCGTTATATGCACGACTGCCCGCGGTCATCTAAGATGAAGAAAGTGATGAAACGTTTAGTCGCCAACTGAGAAACCTTTTGATGGAAAATGAATTTTATTTTATTTTATTTGGGAGTCTTACAGCAAAATTTTACAATTAGTAACTAAATATACATGACGATGCTAATAACAAGTCTCCACCTTTTTCTTTTTAATTTTCTTTTTAATTTGTCTAACATTGGTAAATTGACATACTTAGTTCATTTAATTTTTATTGATTTACTGTGATATTTAACATATTTATTGACATTATTTTTACACTACTTTTGACACTGTTATCAATGTGTTTTATTTTTAATTTTCTTTTGATTACTTAACTTTTTATGTTTGACTTTTATACGTCTATAATTTATTACTATTCTGACGATCATATTATTCTTTGACAAATTATTTAAGTAATAAGCTTTATTCTAATATGACATTCATAATATGAAATAAATAAATCTAATCGAATCTAACCATCTCTTTACACCTGTACCCACGAGTATGTATAGCCACGTAAAGCTAAAGAACCGAGCTCTTTACAGAGGTCATACTTACTTCTAGTTTTATGTTTATACATATATAGCTAGTTTGGTGTGGTTTGGTATAACAATTGTACCATGGGGAGGGGAGCGATGGCTGACTCTCGCCTTATACGCATGACCGGGTGCGGTCCGTGTGAACTGGCCTACTATTGTCAAAGGCATTAATGACATTCAATGATTTTAAACGTATAACTTCTCGTGTCATATTGTTTTCATGTTCTAATGACATACCTAATCTGTTTTTACCTAATTTTGACGTTTTAACTAATGATTTTTTTTTTCACAAATGACATGTATAGTTATGTTATCACAATTTTATGACTATCAGAAAGAGTGTAATTTGCACCTATTTTGAATAAAAACATTGAAATTTTATAATGTTAATATGATAAATGCTCGGTTCACACGCACATTATTTTTTTTACAACATATGTAATATATAAAAATCAATGTTTGATGTTAGTAATTTATACCGTTAATTTGAATGCGTTGAAACTCGTACAGTTAGTGCGCACACGCTAGGGAGGGTAACAACGAAATAAAATAGCTTGCGGCTCGCCCACCGCGCCTCATCGATATCCATGCGGGCGACGCCGCGGGCAAAGCTAATTAGGTATAAAGATTGCAGTCAGACGTTGTAAGTTACTTAGCTGCCGAGATACTGCAGCGCCTCTTTGAAGGTTGCCGAGGCGGGTATCGAGGGCGCGGGCGCGGGCGTCGAGACGCTCTGGTGGAATTTCTGAATACAAGAGCTACGTCTTCGGATCTCAGAATGCTGTTACCCGTACCCAAACCATTCCTGATTATTGTCCAGTTAATAGTAATAATAACATATTTAAGCATTGGACTAGCTTATTGTTAAATAAGTTCTTAGTTACTTACACTATTTAAAAGTATTATAAACATTTTCATTATTTTTCTTGCACTGTTCCACAATTAAAATAAATAAGACACAATATTTGTTTATAAATAAAATAAATAAATAAATTATTCTTTATTGCAGCCAAATACAGCCAAAGTATCGAATAAAACAAATTGAAATTAAAAATAAAATAATATTAGGAATATCTGACCTAAAAGTCATGTCACTTCTTATTCTCATTTAAATTTTATACTTTATAATTTTATACTGCAACCAGTTTTGTAATCACCCTCAGGCAGTAGACAGCAGGCTGTCAGCGAAACTGATTTTAGTATATTAATTGTGGAACAGTGCGAGCACAGCACTTAACGAAACGTGCAGGGTTATCACTGGATGTCTCATGCTTACACCTGTGCAATTGCTGTATCCGCTAGCTGGAATTGCGCCGCCGGAAGTCCGCAGGACTGTGGCAAGCTCTCTTAAAAAAAACAAAATGGTGAGCGACACCCGGCCGGCGCCCTCTACACAATCATACTTCTGTGCCACAAAGGCTGAAAAGCCGTAAAAACTTTGCACACCGTGTCGGCCCCCTGACAGACGACCCTCCACAAACGAGAGTTGAGCTATGGAAGAATAGTGTCTCTATTACTGGTCCCTTCGTTCCGATCTCCGAGAATCCCTCACCTGGATATAAGTTGCCATGGTCGACCTGGAAATCTCTTAACAGACTCCGGACTCAGTTCGACCGAAGTAAAGAAAACTTGTTCAGATGGGGATTCATTGGAGATACGAACCTGGAGTGTAGGTGTGGTGCGGTCCCTCAAAGGATGGACCACCTCATTACGTGTCCTTGATGCAGGCAACTGACAACGCAATTTGCGTGGCTCGGTTTTGGGATGGAACTATCTGAGTTTACCGTCGACTCTAAAAGAAGAAGAAGTGCTCGAAAAATAATGATAATGTTTACTCCGGTGTTTGATCAAGAACCCGTTGTCGCCAGTACTCGTGTACAATGCTCTTTAAAAGTGCTCCGGTGTTTCAGTGAACAAGAATGTCACCTTATTACTTTACTTAATACTTTAAATAATTTAACATTACTTGTTACTTCATTAAATGTATATTTTCGCTTAAATGTTTCTTTTTCTCGGAGTCACGGTATAAAGTATAGTATGCAATTCTTAAATAAAACGGATTTATAGCGAGGGCCTTGAATCACTCGCTTCGCTCAGGGTTCTAATACTTTAATCACTCGCTACGCTCGTGATTCATCTATGGCCCTCGCTTTAAATCCGTCCTTTATTCACTAGTTGCATAATATACTATTAAACACTTAACTACGCTAAAAGCACAAAAAAGGTATCTTACATTTTATGGAACATTGTTTAGGAACCTAAAAGCATCCCTCAGTCGGCAAATGTGTGAACCGTAGTGCTCAGAAGTAATAGCGCACAGAAGGGCGACCGCGCCGGGCTGAAGGCGCTACGTTAGCGCATTGTCCACACGGCGCGTGCGCGTGCGCGTGATGTGAGCACGAAGAGGCGCGACGGCGCGACGGCGCCATCTCTGATGTGTGCTCCTCAAGAGGCGGCACCGTTCTACTAACAATTGGTGATTAACTTTGTTGTGGAGAACAGAATAATAGCTCAGTATATCTTTCTTAATCTATATAAATCTCGTGTCACAATGTTTGTCCTCAATGGACTCCTAAACCACTTAACCGATTATAATAAAATTCGCACACCATGTGCAGTTCGATCCAACTTGAGAGATAGGATAGGGTAGGGTAGGGTAGTGTAGGGTAGGGTAGTGTAGGGTAGGGTAGGGTAGTGTAGTGTAGGGTAGTGTAGAGTAGTGTAGGGTAGGGTAGTGTAGTGTAGTGTATGTAGGGTAGGGTAGGGTAGTGTAGGGTAGGGTAGTGTAGTGTAGGGTAGGGCAGGGCAGTGTAATGTAATGTAAGGCGGTACGAAGTTCGCCGGGACAGCTATCTTCTTTCTTAATATATATAAATCTCGTGTCACAATGTTTGTCCTCAATGGACTCCTAAACCACTTAACCGATTATAATAAAATTCGCACACCATGTGCAGTTCGATCCAACTTGAGAGATAGGATAGGGTAGGGTAGGGTAGTGTAGGGTAGGGTAGTGTAGTGTAGTGTAGTGTAGGGTAGTGTAGAGTAGTGTAGGGTAGGGTAGTGTAGTGTATGTAGGGTAGGGTAGTGTAGTGTAGGGTAGTGTAGGGTAGGGCAGGGCAGTGTAATGTAATGTAAGGCGGTACGAAGTTCGCCGGGACAGCTAGTATATATATATATATTAGTAGAGCGTACAGTATGGACACTCCCTGCCGCTCTCTAGATCCGACCTCAATCCTCGTCACGCAGATTGGTTACGGTTTAGTTACCGAACGAAAGGGTTGTCACACACGGGAAAGATACTATAAGATATCTTTAATCTTTATATGACCAGATATCTTACAATATCGCTCTTCATAGAAATAAATAAATGAAAGCACACGGCAAGCAAAACAAAATTACGAAGAATTAGATAACGCGTTCTTCATACAAAACTTGAAAATTAATTTGGCTGTTACTTGAAAGCCGTTGATTTGCGACCGCTTGTTATTTGACTTTTTTTGTTTTAAATTAGATCCAGTTTACACCTTTAAAAGCAGTGCGTCACATTTCCAATAACCCTGTCTGATTCTTTTCGTACCGAAGTTGGTAAAATAAATATTCCAAATAACATGTATAATTTTGGTTGTTTTATTGAATTAATTATACCAAACCGCACTAAATAAGATACTTCAACGCATACAATACAATTAGAATGGGAATGATAAAAGGCGGCGCTTCTATTTGCGTCTTGCTCAAACAATATAAATATCTCGCTCACACGAACTACCTAATATATGGAAACAATGCTATTTATATTCCCAATCTTTAATTGTACGTATAAAAAAATAAAAATAAAAACATAAGTGAGATATTTTGAGATAGTGAGAGAAATTAGGCTTCGACAACCATCAAATAATAATATTGCAAAAGCAGCTGGGCGCTTTCGGTCAAAGTCATACAATATTTTCCCACGTTCGTAGTAAGTGTAAGTAGTTACTAGCACAAGCTAGGGTCCTTCCCACGATCGTAGCGAGTGTAAGTAGTTACTAGGCACAAGCTAGGGTCCTTCCCACGTTCGTAGTAAGTGTAAGTAGTTACTAGGCACTAGCTTGGGTCCTTCCCACGTTCGTAGCAAGTTAAGTAGTTACTAGGCACAAGCTAGGGTCCTTCCCACGTTCGTAGCGAGTGTAAGTAGTTACTAGGCACAAGCTAGGGTCCTTCCCACGATCGTAGCGAGTGTAAGTAGTTACTAGGCACAAGCTAGGGTCCTTCCCACGTTCGTAGCAAGTGTAAGTAGTTACTAGGCACAAGCTAGGGTCCTTCCCACGATCGTAGCGAGTGTAAGTAGTTACTAGGCACAAGCTAGGGTCCTTCCCACGATCGTAGCGAGTGTAAGTAGTTACTAGGCACAAGCTAGGGTCCTTTCCACGTTCGTAGTGAGTGTAAGTAGTTACTAGGCACAAGCTAGGGTCCTTCCCACGTTCGTAGCAATTTAAGTAGTTACTAAGCACAAGCTAGGGTCCTTCCCACGTTCGTAGCAAGTTAAGTAGTTACTAGGCACAAGCTAGGGTCCTTCCCACGTTCGTAGCAAGTTAAGTAGTTATTAGGCACAAGCTAGGGTCCTTCCCACGTTCGTAGCAAGTTAAGTAGTTACTAGGCACAAGCTAGGGTCCTTCCCACGTTCGTAGCAAGTTAAGTAGTTACTAGGCACAAGCTAGGGTCCTTCCCACGTTCGTAGCAAGTTAAGTAGTTACTAGGCACAAGCTAGGGTCCTTCCCACGTTCGTAGTGAGTGTAAGTAGTTACTAGGCACAAGCTAGGGTCCTTCCCACGTTCGTAGCAAGTTAAGTAGTTACTAGACACAAGCTAGGGTCATTCCCACGTTCGTAGTGAGTGTAAGTAGTTACTAGGCACAAGCTAGGGTCCTTCCCACGTTCGTAGCAAGTGTAAGTAGCTACTAGGCACGAGCTAGGGTCCTTCCCACGTTTGTAGCAATTTTTTTACGTAAGTATTTATTATCAGGCATTTAATAGATTTTTAAATCGGTTTAGCAGTTCCATAGATTGCCCCTACATAACAACGAAATTTACACTATTAGTACATAGATATTGGTATCTGAGGTGATATGTACCAACGCTTTCGTAATCGGCTTCGTAACAGCGTTTTGAGCTTCACAGCAGAAATGCATATGTAAGTCATGTGATATTAATGTCGCAGCCAAATTGTAAAAATAGGCGTTTACAAAGAAGCTAGCAGATTTTTATTTAAAAAAATCTCCAAATAAAACCGAGTCGGACGGAGGTTCACGGAGCTACTTTTTACGGTGGCACCAGACATAAACTTACTTAACCGTCCGGTTGTCCATTAGTCCGTCCGTCATGTCTTTCTTCTACAGTAGTTTACAAAGCAGCTAGCTGGTTTATAAAACGGCTAACTTGCAACTTAACTGCGAGATTAAAATCATGTGACTTACACGTGATATTGATATCACATGTAAGTTATTGCAGTTATAATTATGTTAGGCCGCGTGAATTGAAATTTAAATCAACCAGTAGGAAAATAACTCGAATTCACGAAAGTGAACTTTATTTTGAACGTAAAATTAAAAATAAGAAATATATTTAAAGAATCAAATAATTGTATTAAATTGGCAAATAGCTTTGACGTTTAATAATACTCTTAATAAAAAGATCTCAATGTTAGAGTTTAAAGTTTTTTTTTGCAATTTGTAAAGTTTTGTTACGCGAGGTTTTAACTGTGTCACACAATAACAGAGATAAATAATTCCCAGTAATCAATTTCAATATTGTGTTTATCAACTTAACAAGAAGATTATTATTTTAACGAGAACACAAAGAACAATGTATTACGTGAACTTGTTTCGATGGAGACTAGAAATGTCTTGTAGTTTTTTTCGGATCACGATACTCCTGGGTAAGTGGTTTTATACTTTTACTATCTAACATACAGGGTGGGAAGGAGTATACCGAAAAATTTTAACCAACGATTCTAGTGCCTATTTGGACAAAAAAATATAAAAGCATTGCTGGATAAAGCTTAATTTTCGAGATATTCGGTAATTCACAAGTTGAAAAATATCAAATATCTCAAGGGTAACACGCCTTAATAAAAAAACGGTAATTTAAAAAACTAAAAAACCCGACTGCGTTTCTGTGTAGTTTGGAAATGAAAAACCCTAAAACAAGAAAGTCGTCATACCCGATTGCACTTAAAATCGGGTATGACGACTTTCTTGTTTTAGGGTTTTTCATTTCCAAACTACACAGAAACGCAGTCGGGTTTTTTAGTTTTTTAAATTACCGTTTTTTATTTTATTCATTTTTTAGTTTTATTATTGAATGAGTTTGTATAGTAACCTATATACACAATGACACACATTAAATTAACGCAGATTATTAACTTATCAGTTCATAGAAAATCCATCGAGCCGTTCTGGCTGCAGAGCGTGCCAAACATTTAAATTTGGCGCCAAAAATCCGCCATTATGTTTTTTTTTATTTTGATATACCCAGTGTCACTCACACAGTAAATACGTATCTAACGACACCCCTCAAACTAAAATCTTTCGAGCCGTTCAGGCTGCAGTGCGTGCCTTACATTGGAATTTGGCGCCAAAAATCCGCCATTTTGTTTTTTTTTATTTTGATATACCCAGTGTCACTCTCACAGTAAATACGAATCTAACGATACCTCTCAAGCCAAAATCCATCCAGCCGTTCAGGCTGCAGAGCGTGCCAAACAATTATACATACAAACATACATACATACATACATACATACTCTCGAAAAACATAACCCTCCTTCTGGCGCAGTCGGGTAAATATCAGATGTTTATATGACGTTTGTTGTCTTGAGCTCTTAATAATCAAGTGTCATACTGACGTCATACTGCATACTCCACTCGTTGTTTATCGTATGTTGTCGGAGTCGTTCGTGAAGTGTGAAGTTTTCTTTTTAGACTTTTTAGACTAAGATTTTGTTTTTTGTTCCAGAAATTAAGTTAGTAAATGAGGCAGTTTTGGACCCATGTTTATATAACATTATTTACTCGTAATTCTACCAGGAATACATGGTTAAAATCTGTCGGTATACTCCTTCCCACCCTGTATATAATATATATTTGTAACCTGTTCACGTTTCAACACGCCTCAAATAATCTTATAGCCTGTTTCATAGGGCAGGACATGGGCTACTATTTATCGCGTGAAAATAGCATAGTCCTGTACAGTTTCTGAGGGAACTGAAAAATACTTTTTTTTTGGTTGATTTCTTTAATATCGAAACAGAGCAACAGATTGTTGTGATCTTGTGCACAGAGATGGTTAAGGAGGTAAGATATGACATAGACTACTAATTAGCCTAGTTCGAGATAGGAGTAAACTTCTGGCTACGCTGGCGAGCCGCTTGCAGCTCACTCACCACTCACCCTCAAAAACAATCATAAAACGATGCCGACGCGAGCAGACTCGGAAAAAACGGAGTGTAACAATAAAAATTGTGTGGGGCTGTGCCGCGCCACACTGCCGTGCCGTACCGTGAAACAATTCCATTTCCCTCATAAGGGGATAACTAATGAGGTGTTCTTGTTCCAAGAAATGAGGTTTTTACACAATTGACCGGCTCTACCGGAACAAATATTTCAGTCTCATGCTGTATTTTAGTTTTCTGACCTGGCCGGTACCTCGTGTGTGGATTTAAATACGTTCACGTCAAGTCACGATACTTTAAGGGTTTCTACTCTTGAAACTGAGTAATTTTCCCAAAAAAACTCTAACTACTTGATTCTTCACATATCCCATACAAATGAACTCAATCTTTGGATTCATACAGAACAAATTTCAAAAAATGTCTGGTTAATTGTTTGACAGGAGACAAGGATAGAAATATTTAAATATCTATGGTTCCTGCTATATTAGACAGAGAGCTATGCACTCAGTTAGGAGCTTGACTTGACTCTAATAGATCTCATAGCTTTTCAACAATGTAAGCAATGAACTTGTAATTCTTGGCAACCAACTTTACGTAAAATATTTTTGATGGGATTTTCTTTATTTTTGGGAGGCGCCCATTTTAAATATTTTTGGGCTCTAGTTTTTGCACTTCAGCTATTCCTTGTTTTAAAGCTCACTCTCTATCGTTGTCTCCTGTTTGGGCTAGTGGTTAAAGAACATGACTGCTGAGCCCGAGGTCATGGGTTTCCATTCCGCTAGAAGCATAATGTTTGTACGCACATTTGTACCCGTGTCAACAGACAGCCCTACACGAGGGGTTGGAGCGAGAAATTTTCCGATTTCTTAATTCTTACATTGTTTATATGCAACTCCTAGCCTACATTCCAAATTTCGGTCTTCTAGGACTTCAGAAAGTACCGTAGAGAAGTTTTGATGATCAGTGAGTGAGTGAGTGTATAAGCGAGTGAGACACGAAATCGACGTGAATCGTATCTCAATAAATCTGAAACCATAAAAATTACATAATTGATACTTAACTGAATAAATGCTTTGACTTTGGTATTTTTTATAAGTCTGCCTTTTATAATTCAGACCAAAGCTACGATGGTTAGAAAATACGATGAAACGCTTCCATAAAAGGTAGATAGTGCCTCGTTCTTTTGGCTCGTCTTGGTGGGGCACTACCGTGCCCCCAGATCAGTAGTTCATGCATGTCATTTCCCACCCCCTCAACTATTTCTATGCTAAAAAACCACGTCAATCCGTTGCTCCGTTGCAACGCCGACGTGCGCTAGACTGGAAATGTGTTTTTCTCATATCCCTCTAAAACTATCTTGAGCTATGCTAATAGCTAAAATGCTCATATATTAAATAGTCTGTCATTTCCCACACCCCTTAATCATCTCTGTCCAAAAGAACAACAATCCGTTGCTCCGTTGCAATGTTAAAAAATGAACCAAAAAAATCTTTTTTTTCAGGTCCATTTTTTCTTTTTTATAAAAAAATGAGTGCGTTTGGCTGCACCTCACCTGATAGTAAGTGCCGATGCAGCCGAGGTTGTGACACGCAAGCTCAAATAGTGCCTATTCACTCTCGTCTTGAAGATTCCTAAATTGTACGAATCGGGGAATACAGACGCCGGAAGGGAATTCCACTCCTTGGCCGTTCGCATGATGAACGAAGACGCAAAACGCTTCGTGCGTAAAGGTGGAACATTGACGACAAAGGGATGGAACCGCCCTCCACGCCTGGTCGTCCGATGATGAAATGGAGAGGGGGGAATGAGGTTGTGAAGCTCCAGGGCACACTCTCCGAAGTGAATCCTGTAGAACACCGATAGACAAGCGACTTTGCGGCCATGCTCGAGGCTTTGGAGCGTGTTTGATACAAGTTCCTCGTCGCCGATGAGTCTCCTAGCGCGTTGGTCGATAGAATCCAAGGCATCTAGCTGGTAACGAGCCGATCCGCCACATAAGTGAGAGCAGTACTCCATACATGACCGAACTTGAGCTTGGTATAATATTAGAAGCTGCTCTGGTGTGAAGTAAAGTCTCACCTTCTAGAGGATACCAAGCTTTTTGGCAGCCGTTTTTGCCTTGGGTTCAATGTATCTCCCGAAATTCAGATCGGATGTTAAATCTACGCCAAGAAGCTCAAGATGGTCGGAGATCTGGATAGATTAATCTCGGAAAGTAGGAGTAAGGGTAAAAGGACTCCTTTTTGCAGTAAATAGACACGCCTGCGTTTTAGAGGCAATAAACCTAACAAGATTGGCATCGCCCCAGTCAGAGACTGCCTTGAGTGTTAGGTTCACGCGCTCAATCATGGCCTCTCTCTGAGACTGTGTATCCGGACCCCTAGCTCGAGCACTAGACAAGTATCTCTCCGCAACCGTGCTGTCGTCTGCTTACCCAAATATACCGGGTTTCAGCAGATCGTTTATGTCCAGCAAAAACAAAGTTGTGGAGAGAACTGAGCCCTCAGGTACCCCGGCAACAATAGCCAATAGGTCAGACGAGCAGCCATCAACGACCACTCAAATGAACCGTTCCCTCAGGAAGTCAGATATCCAGTTGCACTGCACAAACCAGTAGGTATTCCGTAGGAAGGAAGCTTACCAATAAGGCTAGCATGCCAGACCCTATCAAATGCCTTAGAGACATCGAGAGATACGGCAAGAGCTTCACCGTGCTTCTCTATGGCTTCACCCCATACATGCGTAGCATACACTAGAAGATCTCCCGTTGACCGACCCCGGCGAAAGCCATACTGACGGTCACTCAGGAGGTCATTGTCTTCTAGGTATGCTAAGAGGCGGGTGTTCAATACACGCTCCATAATCTTACAGAGTATGGAGGTGATTGCAATAGGTCGATAGTTTGATGGGTCAGCACGACTACCTTTTTAGGCACGGGCTGCATGTTGGCAAGCTTCCAAGACTTTGGAACTATACCGGTTTTGAGAGAGAGGCAGTACAGGCGTGTCAGCACAGGAAACAACTCAGGAGCACAGTTCTTTGGAACTATGGCTGGAATACCGTCAGAACCGCTGGCCTTGTTCACGTCTAGACTGCAAAGAGTTTTAAGAACCTCTTTTTGGCGAATACGAAAAGAGGTCATTACAGTACCGCATGGAGGTATCTGAGGTGGTGTATTATTTGCAGTATCCAGACGCGAATTTTCAGCTAACATACAGGCAAATAAATTGTGCCGGAAGCGGAATAAAGCGGAGTGTGCTAGTGATCCGTCAGGTTTTACCAGTGGAGGCAAAGACGAGCGGCAGAAATTCGACTCGACCGACTTAGCCAAGGACCAAAATGCCTTACTCCCAGAAGGGTAGGAGGCAAGTTTTGATCCAATATGGCTTATGTGGTCAAAGCGTGCCCTGCGCAGTGTCTTTTTGTAGGACTTGGCAGCTTTATTAAAAGGATTTCTTCCGGGAACGAGTTTCCGGAGCTTTGCGAGCTCGAGCGTCAGCCCAGGCTTGATAAGCTGAATGCTTCAGGGCCTCAGCCCTGGTACACTCAACACCAAACCATGGGCGCGCTTTGTATTCCAGAGGAATGTCGGAAAATGGAATGTAGTGTTCCATTGCACGACATATAACCTCTGAGACTGCTGCCGCGCAACTCGGCGGGTCGCTGGAAGAAAAGCACGTTTGCCGCCAAGGATAAGATGCAAAAAAGTGGCGCATCTCATCCCAGTCTGCTGACTTGTACCGCCATACCCGTCTAGTACCCTTAGGACTATGATCAGGAGGTGAACATGACAGCACAGATTTCAACAGACAGTGGACAGAGGTACCCAAAGGAGAGGATACTGACACACTATATCCATCTGGTTCCGTTGTCAGCAGAAGGTCCAAACAGTTAGCCGTTTGGTCGTCAACGTCAGGTACACGCGTTGGCTGGTCGACCAGCTGGGAGAGATTTAACGTTAGGGCAAGTTTGAACGCCTCTCTTCCAGCGTGATCAGTCTTCTCGTATGGATAGAGCCACTGTTGATGGTGGGCGTTAAAGTCCCCGAGAAGAACCAGCTGCGCGGTTGGGTACCTGAGTTGAGCCTCATCGGCGGCCTCACACAGATGTTCAGTTAGCCTGGTTGTCTCCTGGTCACCACTGTGCGAACGGTAAACACTACCGTAGATTATTTTTCTACGCCGGTATCAACCATCACCCACATAGTGGAAAAACAGGAATCTTCAAGGTTCCGGAGACGCTTGTAGCAGATTTTGTCGCTAACATAAAGACAGAGACCGGCGTGCGCTTTAAAATTGTGCTCCAGAAAATAACCTGGGTACTGCAGATAAGCTACGTCTGCCGGTTGTCTGATTTGCGTCTCCGAGAGAAAGAATAGATGCGGTTTCTCGGTCTCGAGGTGGCAACGAGATTGGAGTGCAAACTTCTGATATTGGCGAGGTGCACTTTAAGTGGGAGGAAGTGCAGCCGCTGTGGAACTTTCTTTTTTTTGTTGTGTTTCATAGTTTGTTTGGGTTGGGAGTGAATAGTCAAGAAAGGCGGCAGTTGTATGAGGCGCTGAGAAGAATCCAGTAGCGAACACATGGTCGCTGCACTGAAGGAGAGTCTAGCCTGGAGACCGCGGGGACGCCCGAACCCCCCCGGAGATGGCCATCGGGTCCTCCCGTCCAATCGCCAATTGGCACGATGGAGCATTCCGGAATTTTTCGTGAGGTGGCGGGGCAGCCTTTCATAGGTGCCTAGCCTACTAATTGGGCCCCCTACTTCCTACGGTCGGCCAGCGGTGCACCGTGCTTCGGATACCGATACCCTCCAAGACTAGCCGCCAAGTGCAGCGACACTCTGACACTGAAACGGTATACTAACTCAACGCTTCTGTACAGACCCGCCTTCCCAATGGCTTCACAAGGCACCATGCCGGAACACGTCAGGGGAAGTTTGGGGGCAAGATTTTGCCTTGAGGGTGGTAACTAGCCACGGCCGAAGCCTACCACCAGTAAAAACGCCAAAGCCTCGTTCGTTATACAGCAGGGTATACCACGGGCAGGTGAGGTTGGCTTGGGTCTTATAAGGTAAAGTTTAAGACCCCTTAAACCCCAAAAAGGTCCCTCAGATACTGTATCACTATGACTGACTATGTAATTTTCACGAGATAAAAATAGCTTATGTCGTTTTTCATAACACAGGCCACATGCTTGCCAAATTTTGTCAAGGTTGGTTGAAGTGTTGAAGCGTAAAAAGGTTACAAACAACCAAACTCACTTTTATATTATAATATTAGTAAGGATTATTCATCCTTCTGTTGGCAGTACTAGTAGCGCTGCTGCCGACAGAGGGTCAGTACTGGAAGGTGCGACCGACGCCGCAAGTATTGTCAACAACCAATGACACGTATGGGTGCGATTACTACGCCCAATTCTGCCTAAGGGCTTACAAGTAAGGACAATTTTAAGTACTATATATTTTTTGGCGTCAGTGGCGTAACGGTGAGGGCCGCTATCTCCTGTCCGGGGGGTCGTGGTTCAAATACTGCCACGTACCAATGTGTTTTCGAATTTTAATTTCATATTATGTAAGTTTATCCGACGCTCGTAGGGTGAAGGAAAACATATCGTGAGGAAACCTGCACACGCCTACGAAGAAACTCGAAAGTTGTATGTGAAATCGACCAACCCGCACTGGGCCCGCGTTGTCAACTTAGGCCCGATTGCCGTAATTCAGGTTAGGCCCGATCGCCCTAACTCAACTCGATCCTCTCGGTGAAAACGTATATGAGCCGATATAGTGATGTCGTAAGTACGGTGCAAAAATATCTTCATACAATGACAGCAAATGAAATAATAAAAATAATTATTATTAACATTAATAGCATGAAATATAAATATTTTACACCGTGCTAACGACATACAATTATAAAAAATTACTAATAGCTTTATAGGTCTGTGCCAACGGCCAAGCGAGTCAAACTATAGCAAAGCGCATTCTTATTTAAGTTTGATCGACAATAATATATAAATAAATATTCTGGAACAAATCACACATGCTCATCTGGCCCCAAAGTAGGATTCCCTGTGTTATGGGAACCAGAGACTGATATAAATACTTATATACGTTTAAATACATACATATATAGATATTTAACACCCAGACACAGAGCAAACAAATCTGTTCATCACACAAATGTTTGCCCTGGGTGGGGATCGAACCCACGACTCTCGGATCAGCAGTCAAGAGCAGGACCACTGAGCCAACGAGTCAACCACTGAGTCAACGAGTCATTTATTATCATCTCAGCCGGAAGAGCTCCACTGCTGATTATCATACCTAGGTTTCCCACAGATTTCCCACAGCGCTTGGTCCTGAGAGCCCTGCGAGCCCTGTGCTGGCCGCGTCCAACTGCTAGGTTAGCAACGTTCTTGTACGAGAACCTCTCTCCACTTACGTTTTGTTTGGTTTGGCGCCGACTTCAACAACTTAAGAACTTTGGTTATCGTATTTCATAAATATGGTGTTAGAATACCTTTGTAGGTATTTAATTATTACGCTATTAATAATTCAAATTTCATTTGTTTAATTAGTTTTTATGTTAATTAATATTGCGGGTAAGGGATTTTCAGAAATCGAATTATATCTGTGTAACAATTGTGTTGTTGTTTTCTTTTTGTATAGTACATCCTCCCTGTGCGGGCGCACGATGTTCTGGATGTACCACGACTTCAAGAACTACTGTATGTTGGATTACGTCAACTGTATGGAGAGATATGAACGTAACTATACACTTTTTTAAACATGTTTTATACATACTTTTTCTAAAATAAAAAAGTGACTTGGAAAGTTATACAAATAATAAAACATACTTTGTAATACAGGCTGTTATAAAATTGGTGTCGGTTAGTTTAGTTAAGTGGGGTTTCCATCCATCGTACCTATACTTCAAGTCGGTTCTTAAAATACTTGCCAATATCAGCAGATTAACCGATTTTGTTAACTTTTGTATGGAGAATCAAATATTTTATTGAGAAGAGAGGGGTTCTTTAGGGAAATATGTTCGGTGTTACAGCCCCAATTTTGTTACACCCAACATAAGTCGAGTCCCTGTTCGGAAGCCAGTGCAGCCCCGTCGCGCCCTCCGACTCGCGACGTTGCTGGCACAAGTAAATTACGCTTTGGAGAGTAAGGTCACTTAATAAATAAAAGAAATATTCTTTTACCTGGTGGTACACTTTAAAATAAAACAAACGGTCAGAAAAAAGGCAATGATAGGAAGTCCAAATGAGATTTAGAATAACATACATAAAAAAACATTTAAAAAGAAACACGTTAGAAGATGGTACAATTGATATGATACAACAGCTCCAAAATGAACAAAAAATATGACTTCGTCTTAAGTCTACGTTCGTGCGCGCATGCGTGATATTTGGGATTACATCGATCCACCTTCATTATCTCCTTCCAGCTACTCCTAACCCCTGAAAACAGTGACAATGCCCTCTCCCGCACATCTTCTCTCCCCATCGAACAGTGACAGTGGTATACAAACTGATGTGAGTCTACGGGAACAAATGCCCTCGCTTCCTCATCTTCTCTCTCCTTAAACAGTGACAGGACAGTGTTTGGAGATCCCTTTAAGTAAAAAAATACTTGTGACGGGATGCCCAGTGCTTCCAGATCCATACCATTAAGTACAAAGTGTACAAAACAAACAGATGAAACAGAAGTATAATGTTCATTACTCGAATTAGTAAGTTAAAAGTTAACATAAAAGAAACAAAGGAAATGAAACAAAAAAATACGATGAGTAACGTGTATTTGTGTGTGTGTGTGTGTGTGTGTGTGTGTGTGTGTGTGTGTGTGTGTGTGTGTGTGTTTTACGTAATTTATTTATTTATTTACACAGATGTATGTATACAGAATTACAGAAAACTCCAAGTAATCCATTCTATTCATAGGTCCCTCCACCTCACAGTATGTTCGATATTACAACTAGTTTTTTTTAATTTATATATTTTGAGGGCATACTCGTAGATGTTCAAAATCTTGTTTATTCAATCATTTATTTATTCAAAAACAATATTTTTTTGTAGGTATTTGAATGTAACAGTAGGTAGTTGAATTTTTTTTATTATATACAAAAACTGATGGACATTTATAATTATGACTGGCAAATTTAGTCTTAACTATACAGCTGTCAACAATGTCTTTCCTTCTTCTGTTTTTAATTTTATTAGATTTATGTTTTATTAAGAGTAAAATTGAAGAATTTAAAGTTTTCTTACTGAAAGTAGGTTACATGTAGAGAACAGCTCTTTGGTAGGAAATCAATAGTACATTACTTTAAGAAGTGATCCTTGCGCCCTCTCTAGTTCAAGGAGTTTGATTTTAGAAGATCCTCCCCAGATTGGAATACAATAAGTTAAGATCGATTTCACAAGAGCAATGTAAATTTGGTTGATTAACTCTTTAGAAGTTACATGTCTCAACATCTTCAAAAATCTAAATGAGTTTTCTAGTCCTTAGTGGTAGTTACTTCAAGTTGTTGATGCCAGAATAATCTTTGATATATCGTTCATTATTCCTGAATATTTAGTGCTAGGTACTTTATTTATTATCGGACAGGTATATTTATTTGCTAGGCTATCGCACTCGCGTATTTGGACGTCAAAGTTATTACGAAGTCGAGAACGATTGTTTATTGATAAACATATGTAGTTCGTCTCAGAGGTATTGAGAGTAATTAATGTAAAATTGAGCCAGATTGCAATTCTAGATAAAACTGCCTCTGATACCTCATTTACTTTATCCCAAGAGTCCCCTGTAAAATCTATGGCAGTATCGTCTGCATAACAAATCATATATTCATTTTCAATTTTATAGTTAAATACGAGTAAGTTATTGATGTAAATAGCATACATTGCAACGGAAGCGAACTACCTATATTATTGTACAAGTGGGTGCTCGCGTCTTCGCCCGCGCAGTTCCCGTTTTTTGGTGTTCCCGTGGGAATTTCCCGAAATCCTTTCTTAGCGGTTGCCTACGTCATAACATCTACCTGCATGCCAAATTTCAGCCCGATCCGTCCAGTGGTTTGGGCTGTGCGTTGATAGATCACTATGTCAGTCAGTCACTTTTGAGTTATATATATTTAGATGTACGAGGGCAGTTTGACAACTCAATGACTTTAAGGTTGAATAAAAACTTTTTTAATACATTTTTTTTGTCTCATATTTGGAAACTCACTACGAAGCGCACGCCGTTCTTTTTTCAAATTTGGCGCGAAAACAAGCTTTTTAGAAACAAAAAAGTTAGGCGACTTCTAAGTATTCTTTGAAAATGGAGAAAAACGAGTTTCGAGTGCTAATTAAACACTATTTATTACGTGGTAAAACAATTAAGCAGACCGAAGACAAATTGAAAAAGTATTATGGTGATTCTGCGCCTTCTAATGGGATGGTCCATAAGTGGTTCACTGAATTTCGTTGTGGACGTACTACCACTAATGACGCAGAGCGCCCAGGAAGGCCGATTGAGGTCACTACGGAGGGCATGGTTAATAAAATACATGATATTGTTTTGGCAGAACGTCGAGTGAAGATACGCGAAATAAGTGATGCTGTGCACATCTCGACTGAACGAGTTTTTTATATTTTGCATGATATTCTGGGCATGAAAAAGCTTTCTGCAAGATGGGTGCCGCGTTTACTAACAGTCGACCAGAAACGAAATGGTGTAACAGCTTCTGAGGAATGCCTAGCCATGTTTAATCGCAATCCGAGTGAGTTTATGCGTCGGTACATAACAGTCGACGAAACGTGGGTCCATCATTATACACCAGAGACTAAGCAACACTCGAAGCAATGGACTTCTAACGGGGAAGTGCCCCAAAGAAGGCAAAAACTGTTTGCTCGGCTGGTAAAGTGATGGCCACAGTCTTTTGGGATAGCCAAGGGGTTATTTACATCGATTTTTTGGATAAAGGCAAGACAATAACCGGAGCTTACTATGCTGCATTGTTAGATAGATTCAATGAAAATTTGATCAAGAAACGACCGCATCTAGCAAAGAAAAAAATCTATTTCATCAGAATAATATTTCGTGGTTTCATTTTCGATACAAATCAACAGGTAGTCCTTTGACCTACAAGGCAACTCTCGCACGCTTTAAGAATTTTATAATTTATTTAGTATCGATTATTTTTAATTCGATTAAAAAACTAGTATTCTACCTCCCCACTATTACGTAGCCATGACAGTCCATTCTTTTTCCGTGCGAGGCAACGAGCGCACGCGCTCCTACCTTCGAGTTGTTAACAAAGTAAAACTATTTTGATTTTTCAACGTTCACGATGCCTAAAAGATCGTTCGACGAGAAGATGGAGTATTATTTGCAAAAAATGGAAAAATTGAGAGATAAACATCGACGTAAACGTCGGCGTTCAGATTCGTTCTCATCTTCATATGAAGAAAAAATAGATAATGTTCAAGGTAAGTGGTATATCCAAAATCTTATTTTCGCTAAAGAATCGTACAAATACTGTTCAATTTGAAAGTACCTATTGTTACGATGATTTGCCATAGATTCTAATTAGAACCCGGCAATATTTTACAACCTACCCGCCATAAATTTATGCAACCTACCGGCCATAAATTTATGCAACCTACCCGCCATAGATTCAAAAATGAACAAGGCGTAACTAATAATGTTTTGCAGGTTATAGATTCAAGTTATGAACTATTCCTGTTTACCGTCATTTTCTTTTTGACTTACGTAACCTATTGGTCGTTGTCGTTGTCCTCTAGAAGGCGAAACTTCGACGGTGCACCTAACCGAGCCTGACCGGGACGGAGGGGAGCCATTCCCTGATTTGGACGAACATGCTATCGCCACTACGTCACCGACAATGGATGAACGCAATATACAAAATGATTTATCACTGCCACCGCTACCAACACCAGCACCGGCACCGGCACCGACTGCGGCGCCGTCAGAGACCGAGACTTGTCCACCTCTCGACCCAGAAATTCTATCCGCCCTCGGTGAGGCCACTGATTCAGGACCAAAGTGGGGTCAAGAGATACGTAATAATTTAACCCAGCTCTGGCTCCCATTGTTAAAAACAGGTATGGACAAGGAAGTTAGAGAAAGGGTATTAAAACAGTACCTTATTCCCAGCAATTGCACTTTATTGCAAGCCCCAAAACTCAACATTGAGATATCGGCGGCAGTTATAGAAATGGTCAGATTGCGTGACAAAAAAGTCGAAGCTATGCAACAACAACTTGGTGCAGGGATCACCGCTATCAGCCGGGCTATGTCGACATTGTTAACAAGCGACAACCAAATAGATGCGATTAAAATGCTCAGTGACGGTTGTCGCATTCTATGTGATTTGCATCATCATGAAACCCAGGCTAGGATCAAAATGATCACACCAGGGCTAGCGAAACCCTTTTTGAACCTCATCCAGGAAAGTGAATGTGACGAAACGTTGTTCGGTGTCAGTCTGCCGGAGAAAATTAAAGCTTCTAAGACTATTGAGAAGCAGGGACTGCAAATCAAAAAGACAGTACCTCCGCCGAGATCTAATCCTGTTGCTCCCAGCACAAGTGCGGCCCGTCAACCATTCCAGGGAAACTGGACCGGGCCTCCTCGATACTCGACAAACAGGGGGGAGAGGAGGCCACAGGAAGTTACCCACGTCTTCGAGACGACCAGCAACAGCCCCGTTGGCACAACCCTTAATACAGGTACATGCGGGTCGCGTTCAATTTTTCTATAATTGTTGGCTTAACATTACAGATAATGTTAATATTCTTAGCTGGGTTCTGAATGGAGTACCTATTCCGTTTATCACCAAACCGTATCAATCAAACGTACCGCGACTATCGTGGTCATCAAAAGAACAGCATGAAATGTACATGGCTATCGATAATTTACTTCAACTAGGTGCTATTTCACAAGTCGATCATTGTGAAGATCAGTTTATTTCGAGTACGTTTTTAGCCCCTAAGCCAAACGGTACAAAAAGGTTTATTTTGAATCTAAAATCATTAAATCGTTTTATACCAAAGACCCATTTTAAAATGGAGGATTACCGGACTGCCTGCAAGTTATTACAAAACAACTGGTTTATGGCAACTATTGACTTAAAGGAATCATACTTACTTATACCTATCGATATATAATCTCGAAAATACCTTCGATTTCAGTACATCGCACCGAATTCAAATGAAACTGTAACGTACGAATTTAGTGCTTTATGTTACGGCTTAGGGATAGCACCTAGGTGTTTTACTAAGATAGTCAGAGAAGTTGTAGCACACTTGCGTAGTCGTGGTTACAAATCTGTCTGCTATCTTGACGACATTTGTGTATGATGAATGTCTCCGTAATGTTCAAGAGACAATAGCATTGTTTGAGTGTTTAGGTTTCGTAATAAATTACGATAAAAGTCAGTTACAACCACAACAAGTGTGCAAATTTTTAGGATTTATATATGCTACCTCTCAAATGACCCTTTCGTTACCTTTAGATAAACGTAATTAAGTTTTGAAGCCACCAACGAATTTCTTCTTTTACTTTTTCTGGAATTTGAAAAGCCTTGTGTCTTTCCATATCCGGGAGTGATTTTGCTGCTATTTGGATGGGTCTGCAACGAAGAAAACCTAATGGAATCACATTAGCCGCAAAATTTAATTTACCCAGTAAATGTTTAGCGTCCATCCAGCTCCAACTGTTTTTAATCAAAAATTGATTTAAAGTGTCTGTAATGCTAGCTATTTTAGCTTCTGGCAGAAGTTTAATGTTTTTCTCAGAATCCCAGGTAAGGCCTAAATACTCTATCTGTTTTTTGGGAATTAGTTCAGATTTCGATACGTTTATGTTCCATCCCAATTCTTTTAAAAAGTCTACAGTCCACTGAGCCTGTTGTGTCAGAATGAAGGAATTTTGATTCATTAATAAAAAGTCATCCAGATAAACGATAACTCTAATACCCCTTTCGCGGAGTAGTGATGCTACCCAGTTAGAAATTTTGCTGAAGGCTGATGGAGCGCTCGACAACCCAAAAGGTAAGCAATTCATATTATAAATCTGATCGTTGTGGACTAAGGACAAAAATCTTCTATGTGAATCACATATAGGAATGTGATAGTATGCGTTAGAAATGTCAATTTTCACCATGCTGTCATTTTCTTGTATTACTTGTGAAACCTTCTTTAAGCTTATTAGTCGGAACTTGGGTGAATAGACATATAAGTTAAGGAGTTTTAAATTGAAAATTAATCTGTGTGAGCCGTTGGGCTTTTGCCTTAAGAAAATCGGAGAGATGAAGCCATTTTCAAATTCATTCGGGGAAATAGCTGATATGTCTAAAAGCTGCGATATTTGTTGGGACATAGCTGGGGATGATTTGGTTTCGAAACTTTTTCCCTGTTTGTATGATAATGATGCTAGTGGTGGCTTTCGAATGAAAGGTATTCTATAACCTTTTAGAATATTTAAAATGGTTTGCGGTGCACCCAACGTTTCCCACAGGCTAATTTTTTCATTAAGTTGTCCGGCTTTAAATACCTCATGCTTTCTTTCCAGAATTAGTCTGGAAAGATCTGGCTTTGCTGTTGCTAGATTCTTGCTTTCCTGTGCGAAAATTTCGAAAGGACTGTTTTTTGTTTTGAAATTTGCTTTGCGATTCCTTTATCGGTTTTGTGTTTGCCGTCCCTTTAGAGAGATGAGAATTTTTTCTTCCAGTCTTGAAGGTAGGGATGCTTTTCTTCGGGAAGAACTTGTGCGCCCCCCCCTGATCTTTTATCACATCTGATAGTTTCTCTTCGCAGAACAGATGCGTTCCTGAAGGGGGTATTTCATGTAAGATGTCATTAAGCACTTTATTATTCGATTTGTAAGTTTCTCTTCGAGACTGTATTATCTCAGCTCTTCTGCCACATGTGTATTGAAGAAGGCTGTCAGAGACTTTTCTAAAAGCGCAATCAGGGCTAAGGAATTGTTTTTGGATTTTCTGTTGCAGGCTAGGGTCTAGTTTCTTGCAGGTTTCTTGAAAGGCTTTCCGCTGTAGAAGCAGTCCATGTGATATGCCACCAAGAGTCATATCCGTTTTCTCCAGCTGCGATAGCGAGTTCCAGGATGGTGTGGATGTAGCGAGAATGCCGTTCACTTTAAGCGCACCAAAGACTGGGGTAGCATGGAACATTTTTTGGACGTCGGCATAACGGATGTTTTTCCAAGTGTCTTCTCCTAGTCGCTGACATTTTCGTCCTTGCTCCGCCTTTGCTAGTTTGGGTTCTGCTTCGTTTGTCGTGGGCGAGAAGTCGCATTCAACTGCTGTTGCTGTTGCTGCTACCGAAATGTCGCCGCCTTGTGCCTTTAGTTGAGCCAATTTCCTTTGTGCTTCTGCTATTTGTGCAGTCAATGATGCTTCTACATCATTGGATGTCTTTGGTTCTTGGATTATGCTGATAGAGGGGGCTCTGAACTCTGATTGAGGCGTAGGCTCTGCTTCAACTGGGGCAGATGAGCACTGCTCCTCTTGAGTGCTATCTACTGATTCAAATGAATCGTCCAGCATGGAGGTAGATTCCTCGTGCCGCGTTCCTAAAGCAGCAACCTGAGCAGCCACATTTTGGATGGCATTAGTTTGGGAGGTAAGTAGTTCCATCATCCTCTGCATTAAGACAGCCTGTCCATTAGGAGGTGATTCGCGGCGCGATGACTTAGCGGCGGAAGAACTTGCCGGGGATGTCGAGTTTCGCTTCCTAGGGCTGCTACTAACAAGATTCCTTGCCGTAAGTTTCGGTTTCAGCAATTTCACTGTGCATATGAATGGCTCGTATGATTTTGTGTGAATCTTCTCCATTGTGCTGTGCGGCGAGTACAATAAGGCTCGACCTAGTGGCCATTCCAACAATTTCCTTTTTATTTGTCTGTACTTTTTCTCAGACAATGAACTGTCTTCTGGAGAGTATGCTCTAGCTAGTTCAGCTGTTGGGATGGCGAAGCGTAACTTTGCTTCGGTTTTGGGAGAAATGGTTTTCCCAAAAAGGTCAGCATATGGTATGTCCTGGACTTCCCATGTCCTCCAGTTTTCAGGATAATTGTCATCGAGAATTCCGATGACTCGTTGATGGAATTCTTTTTCGTCTTCTGGGATTGATTTCCCGCAGAGTTCGCCCATCGATTTTGACGTCATTATCTGCAAAAGACAGACGTATTAGGTGATACGTCACGATTTATAATTCTTTTCTGCAAGTCGTTTCGAATTAAGACGTCGCTTGATACGTTTGGTCGCATCGTTATGCGTCTGGTCGTATCGATTGATACGTCACGTTGCACCATTTGATACGTCCGGTCGCATCGTTTGATGCGTCCGGTCGCATCGCTTGATACGTCTGGTCGCATCGCTTGATACGTCCATACGCATGGATTGATACGTCGCGTCGCATCATTTGATACGACTCTTCGCACTGTTAACGAATTTTGGTGCGGTAACTATGTCATTCCTCTTCGTACAATATCAAAAACAGGATAGTTCCTAAGTACTAATCCTGTGTGCATGATATTTAGTAATTTATCGAAGAAATGATAAATTACCATGTGCATAATTGTCGTTCGTTGCGAGACGACAAAAGCATTTACGAAGAGTGAATGCCATATGCGTAGGTCAAGGACGCCACGCCTGCACCATACTTACAGGTATTTTTCCCCATCAAACTGAGGAAATACCCATAAGATAATGTAAAATATAAAAAAATTAAGTGGGTAAGTATAAAAACTTACCTTGATTTTGTTATCTCGTTACCAAGAGAGATGCACTACTGACGACGCCGAGATTCAAAAGCGTACTGTACATGACAGGCGATCGCCGCCTGAGGCCGCGCTGACTCCAGAGTCGATAAGCAAGATGGCGGATTCCACGCCTTCTTCATTAAGAAACTACTAGATGGCGCTGATGTTCAAGAGGGTTATCTCAATGGGTCAAGCCTTGCGGCTGAAACCTAAATATCCGTTTTTTACCCTTCGGGGGAAAAACGGTTCTATTGTCACCATCCGTGAGTTTTCTCAATTAATAGGCGTCCTTGTATCAGCTTGCCCAGCTGCACGCTATGGTTGGCTGTATACAAAAATATTGGAACGACAAAAATACATATTGTTAAAACAACATGGTACATTTGAAGCTAAAGTAAAACTACCAAAAATTATTTTAAACGACCTAAATTGGTGGATTAATAATATTTACATAATAGACAGGCCTATAAAAACGAAACCTATACTATGGAAATTTACACTGACGCGTCGCGTACTGGCTGGGGTGCCTGTTGTAATGGTTCCAGGGTAAACGGTTCTTGGAAAGAGAGTGAACTTCAGTTCCATATTAATTATTTGGAACTGTTGTCTATATTCTTGGCTCTTAAATGTTTTATAAAAGATAAGTCTAATTGTGCTATCTTACTCCGCGTAGACAACACTACAGCTATTAGTTATATAAACCGCATGGGCGGGATACAATTCCAGCATTTGAACACACTGTCTCGTGATATTTGGCAATGGTGTGAGTCGAGACAGCTGTGGCTATTTGCCTCGTATATAAATACGAAGGACAATATCGAGGCTGATGAAGAGTCACGCAGAGTGAATCCTGATGCCGAGTGGGAGTTGTCAGAAGCAGCTTTTAATTGCATCGTTAAAAGGCTCGGTAACCCAGAGATTGACTTGTTTGCTTCTCGCACTAACACCAAGTGTCTCGAATATGTAGCTTGGAAACAGGATCCAGACGCTCTTAGCGTAGACGCATTTACAATAAGTTGGAGCGAGAAATTCTTTTACGCTTTCCCCCCTTTTGCCTTGTTATTAAACTGTATGCAAAAGATTATTCAAGATAAAGCTACAGGAATATTAGTATTCCCGATGTGGCCTGCACAGGCTTGGTATCCTCAATTAATGGACTTATTAGTTACTGATATAGTTATTTTAGACCCTCGGCCAAACTTAGTACTCTCACATTTCAGACAGCAACACCCACTCCACCGGACGCTTACCCTGGGTGCAGCGGTACTCTCCGGTGCGCGTTCTCCCGCCGCGGCGTGCCGCCTGCCGCCCTAAATTTAATGATTGGGTCGCTGTCGGATAAAACCTTGCAGCAATACGGGGTTTGTTACAAACTGTGGTGGAAATTTTGCCACGATAACGATTACAACGTATTTGATACCTCGGTTGCCCATGTTGTATCTTTTTTATCAGAATTGTTTGAAAGTGGTGCGTCCTACGGCACGCTTAATAGTCACCGTTCAGCCCTGTCATTATTCCTTGGCAATAGTCTAGGTTCGGATGACTGTATCAAAAGGCTAATGAAGGGAATATTTCGAATGAGACCGTCTTTGCCGAAATATTCAAGTACTTGGGACCCACAACTAGTGTTAAATCATATTTCAGACTGGGTTTCCAATAGTCAATTAAGTTTAGAAAAACTAACCAAAAAATTAGCTATTTTACTGGCCTTATGTACGGCACACCGAGTCCAAACGCTTTCTTTAATTAAAACAGATAACATTAAACTAAAAGCTAATGGAGTCGAGATTGTGATATCAGATATGATTAAAACTTCAGGGATAGGACGAGACCAGCCAGTTTTGTTTTTACCCTTTTTCCGCGAAAATGTTTCGATTTTTCCGGCCACAACGATTGTTGACTACTTGTCTATGACTCGTGACTTAAGACCTACGAGTACTGATCATCTCTTAATTACTGTGAAGCGTCCCCACAGGGGCGCGACAGCACAGAGTATAAGCAGATGGATCAAACAAACGTTGTGCGCGAGCGGTATCGACGTGGCGGTGTTCGGCGCGCACAGCGTCCGGCACGCCGCCACGTCGGCTGCAAGCGCCACTGGCCTCAGCGTCGACGTGATCCGTAAAACTGCTGGCTGGACTGCATCGTCCCAAACTTTTGCCAAATTTTATCATAGACCCCTCATACAGGAGTCAAATTTTGCAAAATCAGTTTGTTTACCGTCCAATAATAATGATTCAGAATAAACCTAATCTTCATTTGATGATCAATTGTGTTGAAATAACTTAAATTATTAACTTTTTTTTTGTGTAATGGTTAAATATAAGTACCATAAATGATTAAATATATTGATTTTTCACTCTTACTTCGTATTCCATTTATCGTGTACAGATAAACCCCAATAAATACTGACAAAACTTAATCTCTAAACATCTACCTGTTGATTTGTATCGAAAATGAAACCACGAAATATTATATCTGATCAAACGAACTGCTCAAGTGAAGTTCGATCAATATAATATGAGTGGTTTCATTTGAAGATACAAATCTCCCACCCGCCCGTATCCCAGTTTTGTAAAATACGGGAAGAGTGAAATTAAATTGTTACTTTAAAAGAATGAACTGTCATGGCTACGTAATAGTGGGGAGGTAGAATACTAGTTTTTTAATCGAGTTAAAAATAATCGATACTAAATAAATTATAAAATTCTTAAAGCGTGCGAGAGTTGCCTTGTAGGTCAAAGGACTACCTGTTGATTTGTATCGAAAATGAAACCACGAAATATTATATTGATCGAACTTCACTTGAGCAGTTCGTTTGATCATATATAATGCACCGGCCCACTCGTCTGCAATCGCGACATCAAAAATTTTCGAATTAGGATACGAATTATTGCCACACCCTCCGCTTTCACCAGATTTAGCCCCCTGCGACTTTTTCCTCTTCCCAAACATGAAGAAATGGCTTGGCGGGCAAATATTTTCGTCAAACGAAGAGGTGGTAGCCGAAAGTGAGGCCTATTTTTCAGGGTTTGACAAAAATATTTTTTGATGGGTGTAAGAGGTTGGAACATCGCTGGACTAAGTGCGTAGAGTTGAAAGGAGATTATGTAGAAAAATAAAAAAATATATATTTAAAAAGAGTGTTTCTTCTTTCCAAAGTCATGGACTTATCAAACCGCCCTCGTGTAAATGGGTTCGATTTTCAAATGTTGTTTGCTAGTGAATTACGTTAGCTACGAACGGAGCACCCAAAATGACTTTAATCTATTTTATTCAAAAGTTTATTTAATTTTATTTAAAAGTACAGAGTTATAAACAAGCCAAGCCTAGTATAATTCAGATACGAGTAGATGCTGATACAGAATGAATAAAATATAACAATGGTATTTATAATAATAAATTAATCGTAAACCCGTCGTCGTGGAAATCCTTGGGGGAGGCCTTTGTCCAGCAGTGGACGTCCTTCGGCTGATATTTATATAGGTAATCGTAGACGTCCCAGCAGTGTGGACGTTATGGGTTATTAGCGATTATCACAAAATGTGGTTTTCGTGGGGCATGAATTGGGGACTTAAGTATTTAAGTCATAATTTGTTTATATTTTTATTCTAGTGTGTACAATAAAGAGTATTTATCTCATCTTATCTTATCTTAAAGTGCTAATTTTTGTAAGAGTCAAGTATTCCCTTTACTTCCTTTAAGCTAAACTGCTATTTCAGGAAATCCGATAAAAATCCAAGGAAAATTATCACGGCCAAGTAGGCTTTCTTAGTTTAAGAGTAATAGTCGGCTAACTTAAGTTATGCAATTGAATTTGTTAAAAATCCATAGATTTTCAAATACAAAATGTTTTATACCAACTGCAAAAGTAACTTACTTTTTTTTAAATAAACATTACGGGAGACTACTTAACGCGTGGTTGGACGCGCACTTAGCCCTTTTTCTATTTAAAATATGATGATCAAAAAGAACTTAAATATATTAAGAAGAACGCCAGAGTTTATTTCAATTTCACAGTGAAATAAAATAAATTAATTATTTGTTTATGTCAGTGTGGCAGGTCGCGTACATGGGCCACTGCTTCTACGTGATTCCCAAAGAAAAATATACATACCAAAGTAAGTGTCACTTAATTTTACCCCTACGTATAAGTTTTAGCGAATGACAATCGTAAAGCCCGTTTCAATGCGTTACAAGGAGTGTACTCGCAGCACACTCCGTACAAATACAGTTTGGCTCTTATTTTAATATTAATCAATAAAAATAATGTTAGGTCGAGGATGATTTTAAACGATGAACACTTTAAAGAAACCAACTTCCATCGCAACAACCTATCACCTACACTTTGCATTACTATTTTTGGTTTTTGTTAATTTTCAAAAAAAAAAGTACTATACCTATTTTAATGAAACCCAAACCAACTCGAAAGCATACCTTTCGAATATAAAAGAATCATGAAAATCGGTTCACAATATGCGGAGGTATCGCGTAACACACCAAAAACAAACATACAGTCGAATTGAGAACCACCTCCTATTTGGAAGTCGGTTAAAAAAGTTTCTTCGTATTTTGTATGGTAATTCAAACGGGGCGACCAGAGCGAGCTGCATCTTGAACGTTAAAATTTCCAGACTGGAAACGCTTGATCAACTTTGTGCTCAATGATACTGCATTAGGCCCATAAGCAGCAAGAAGTTTTAACCGCAGCGTGTGCTGCATTTTTACCTTTTTTAAATAAAATTTCAAAATGTAGTGATTTTTTCGTAGACTTATTTATTATAAAATTATTTTATTTTTAAAATTATTTATAAAATTACGTAAAATTATTTATTTTTATTACAATTTCGAATTTTTCCAAAGCACTGTATTCTAACTTAAGATTAAATTTAACGCTATTGTATGTTTATAACAAAACTGAACTAAGAAATACAGGTTGTTGGCCTATTGTCAATGCTCTCACATAAACTTATATACTGATATACTCGTACCTAACTATATTCTTTGCTACTGAGTACTTTGTTACATTTATTGTTGATTTGTGTATCATCGACTTGGACAGACGGTGAAGGCTTCGCGAGAAAGTATGCACAGGGTGGCTGTGCAGTTGAGGCCGCGCGTGCGTTTTGTGCAAGTCGAAAGTCAACCATGGATTTGTTAGGTTGCCAACCTTAATGTAACTTTGTGTAACGAAGCTTCTTTTTGTATAGTCTTGTTCATCATTTCATTTGCCTCCTACAGCTACCTGCTACCTGCTACATGTATCTCGTGTCTTCTTATTGTATACTCATATTCTATTTTTGAATATTTTTGTTTCTTCTTTTCTTTATTTGATTAAAATATATTGTAGTTAAGAACTTCCTTAACGACCGGAATGGGGCGTAAACAACTGCGACACAGTTTCATCGACTACTGCGGTTGTTTACAACTCGAGGTGTTAATGTTTTATCCTTGTTCTTTATAGTTCAATAAAAATGTTTGAAATCTTTGACTGTCTGTTTGCAGGCTACAGAGTGTACGACGACGCTTTCCTGGACAGGTTCTACATGAGCGACGAGTGGAACCTCGAGCATATGTGGAGTGGGAAGAAACCCAAACAAAAAAGAGTACCGGATATTATGATACCTAAGAGCTAATGAGTCCGATATTTGCGACCCGTCGCGCCCTCCGACTCGCGACGTTGCTGGCAGAAGTAAATCAACCCGGTCAGGGTTAGATGTAGTTTAATAAAAATATTATTTTACCACCTGCTATTTATATTCAATTATAATATATAGTAAAAATAGTGAATAAAATTAACAAAACAGAACGGTTGGAATGGTAGTAATCGGACAAAGCAAAAGAAAAACAGAAGGCAATAGTCAATGTATCGAAAACATAAAAATAAAAACAAATTAAAAATAAGATAATATCAAAACAGATCGAAAATAAACGAAAAATTTTGTGTACCCAGAGTCGTTCCGGCAACACAAAAAAAGGGGTAAGATAAGATAAGACAAATATCCTTTATTGCACAAAGAGCAGAGTATTACACACATCAACATTGCCTGGGGGATATTTTGGACTTTTCGTATAAAACATGTTTTTTTATTTACAATGGTTTTTCGAAGAGTTACAAAAATTACTGAGGACATATGTAGGATAGAAACTTTCAAGATGAGCAAGTGCTATATTTATTTACCCTCTCAATTCTTGTATATTAATATCGTTTTATGTGGTTTTTGTAAAAACGCGCGTAAAATTAAAATTATATAAATATTTATATATTGGCACAGATTTTATGAAATTAGTAGAGCCCATGTTTGAAAGAACTAAGAAGGTACTCGTAAATACAGCACTTGCCATCTTGAAAGTTTCTATACCCTGTACTGCTCATGTCTTTTTTTTTTAATCTTATAAAATATCCCTAGGCAATGTTGAGCAGTGTATAATATGAGTGATGACAGGAACCTCGAGTATATGTGTAGTCTTCTTCTTCTTCTTTGCGTGTCGATGACAAATTAAATCATTCCGGCCCAGAACTTAGCCACTTCGACTGCACTATTTGTGGCGTCCATTAAGTCCTGCTGCGAACAGGTGACTGGGCAGGCAGGACAGGAAACTAAATGAGCCATGGACTGCACCGCTCCACACACACAGTCCAAATTTAGGTTTTCCGAGAGTCTCCACCTGAACATGTTCTCCTTGCTCCGGCCGACCTGAGTCCGAAGTCGATTTAAAGACTTCCAGATCGGCCATGGTAATACATGTCCAGCCGGTAGACTCTCAGAAAGTGGGACAAAGGGATCAGGAAGCGGTGTTCGAGCATGCCACATGTTGCATCTCGCTTGAGAGGGCTGAGTTGTGAGGGGGTCGACATGTTTTAAAAAGCTTTTTCGACTTTTTAGCCTTTGCGGCGGTAGCTCGTGCCCATGTAGGGGATGCCGCTTGTCCTCATCCAACGTAGCCCTCTCTCGCGAGCTTGCAATGGTTCTGCGAACAACTGGCGGCGCTATGCCCGCCAATGGATACAGCAACATCACCGGGGTCGGCTTCAAACATCCAGTAATTATCCGGCAGGTTTCGTTTAAGGCTGTATCCACAAGCTTGGCGTGAGTAGAGCGGCCTCATACGGGGCATGCGTATTCGCCGGCAGAAAATGCTAGCGCCAGTCCTGAAGTTCGCAGCACTTGCGGCGTAGCTCCCCACTCAGTACTTACCAGACGCTGTAATAGGTTGTTGTGGCAGTGCACCTTTCGTTTTAGGCCCTCACAATTCTTTTTGAAAGTGAGGGACCTGTCCAGTAGAACGCCGAGGTATTTGGGGGAAGGGTTATGAGTGATGGTCACTCCACGCCAGGAGATCTTGAGCTTTCGTCCCGCTTGTGCATTGCGCAGATGGAAAACGCACGACTCAGTCTTGGTTGGGTTAGGCTTGAGCGAGTTCTCGTCATAGTACTGACTAAACTGTTGAGAGCTGCGGTGAGATTATTCTCAACTTCGTCAAAGCTGGTCGATTGGGACGTAAGCGCAAGATCGTCCGCGTACAGAAAGCGGGAGGTATTTAGGCTAGATGGTTGGTCGTTGGTATAAATATTGAACAATATTGGGGCCAGTACGCTGCCCTGGGGAAGGCCTTTTTTTTGTGCCCTCCAACGACTTACGTCTTTGAGAAGGTGAACCTGGAAGCGACGATTGTGGAGGAGCTCTCGGAGAATATTGACAAATTTTATATCTGCGGTCATAGTCTCCACCTTCCACAGCAGTCGCCTCAGATTAACTGTGTCATAGGCCGCCAAGAGATCGACAAACACAGCGCCCGTCACCATTTCCTTTTAAAAACCATCCTCGATGTGTTGCGTGAGCTTAAGTACCTGGTTGCAGCAAGACTTTATGGGTCTGAAACCTGCCTGCTCTGGAATCAATCTAAGGTCAATAAAGCTTGTGAGGCGAGTAAGTAGCAGCCGTTCAAAAAGCTTATATGTATGGCACAGTAATGAAATAGGCCTGAAGATTTTGGGGTCATCTACTGATTTCCCAGGCTTTGGAATAGCTATGACCTTCGATTTTCTCCAGATGCGAGGTATCTGGGAGGTTTCGAGGCAGGAGTTAAACATTTGATGCAACCAGGATACTGCAATTGGCCCAAGGTGTTTAATCTGCTCAACAGAGATATTATCGACTCCCGAGGCTTTGCCATTTTTGAGGGATTTTATGCCCGCAATGATGTCAGACAGATGGAAGGGCTTACTAATGTCGGCAGAGGCATCAGAGGTGTTGTGCTTTGGAATCTTCGGGAGGCGGCTGGTTGGTTTGCCATTCAATAGGAGCTGATGAGCAATTTGGTTGGCCGTAACTGTGCTGGGTGTTATGAGCCTTTTTACTGTTGTGAGTCATGTCGATGGTGTTAACAGTGTTGATCCACCTCTCCCGACGATTTTCGCAAATTTTTGACAGAGGTTTCTCTCCAGCCAAAATAAATGTTGAGGTTTCTGAGGTTTCTCCCGAGAAAGGGTCGCTGTAGTACAATGCCTTGTATACTTTGAGCAGTTCGGCAGAGTCACTCGACAGCCCTGGGATGTAAGATGTCCGACAGCCCCTTGGGATATACTTGCGTGAAATTTTAGACACAAGGTCGACAAATTCGTCATATCCCTTCGGGGTTGGGGGAAACATTCAGGAAGGCGTCGTCGATTTCCTTCGCAAACTGCTCCCAGTTTGCCTTTGCATAGTTAAATCGGCGTTTATGGGGAACTTGTAAGGGCCGTACAACTGGTACTATTTCGCACATGATAGGCCTGTGCTGCGTGCGGGGAATGGGCGCGCACACGGTCTTGATGCACTGGGAGCTTATGTTGGAGCTAACGAAGACCAGGTAGGGGTTATACCCTCGCTTCTATCGACCGCTGTTGAAGGATGCCGGTTGTTTTGGATTATGAAACAGAACCAGGTCGTTTGTTTCAGTCCATGTCTCAAGTGCTTGGCCGCACTCATCCAGATCTTTGTAGCCCTAAAGTGGATTGTGGCTATTAAAGTCACCGATTACAAAAGGTTAGGTTAGGTTAGGTTAGGTTTTTTTTTTATTCCGTCTACCTTCAACATGATCGGAGCCTATGTTCTCTAAATTTCTCTTTCATACCAGTTCACGCTTATTTGCTTCTCGCACTTCCATTCCGCATACTATTTCTTTCTATCATACGTCTCTTTCATTCTATTACGGGTGGGACTCCCGACTAATGTATCTAATCTTCCTAGTTTTTTGTTCTTTATTATTTCACAGGAATAGGGTAAATGATTGCACGCATCAACAGGTTTTTTCTTAATTTTGTTTTCACAAAATAATTTTTTGCTTATTGCTAAAAATGTTTTTAGTGGCCATATTTTTGTTTCCTTGTAACCATTTCTTACATCTTTATATACATATTCATCCTTATAAACTATGCTAATCCCTAATATTTTAAATATTTTGACAGCATATTTACTTATATCTATATACAAATATTTATCTTTATGGTCTATGCATGTCTGTAATATACACCATGATATTGTGACAGCATATTTTCTTAAGCCCTTTTTTTCTGGTTTTACAATTTCTTCTACAACATCTTGTACTGTTTTATTGTCCGTTTTAGTGCAGCATTCTAGAAATACGTAACTACCGTAATCATGTTTCGCCTGAAAAGCGACCGTGCACAGATCACTTACTAACCCTTTTCCAGAGCCCCCAGCGGCCTCCTTAGCTAGCAAATCGTCCTCCTCACCGCCTTCCAATCCTGCGAGAGTTTTTATCCAGCACAAAGCATCAGCTTTGTCCTGGCGAGATGTAGATTTATAGTTATCTCTGAGTTTTATTGCTAGGATGTGGAGGCAGTTTGGTTTTACGACTATCAGAAGTGCTGCTATTGAGTCGCTGAAGGCTCCAGGAGAGGGGGTTGCTACTAGCTGACACAGGCAAGTGGTAGCGGTAAGGTAGCCCAGGACACCCTTAGCAATAAGCCACAGACATCCGGGCTATCCCGTCCCACTTAAGACGTACCGGGCAGCTAGAGCTAAAAGCATTGTGGTCTGTATGCTCTTGTTTGGCCTTTACGCAGTTGCGGCAAGAGGGTGGGTCACCGGTGAGCTTGTCCGCACACTCCGCGCCGAGGTGGGGGCCACCGCAGTGGCTGCACAGGTCAGCCGGCTCCTTGCAGAACCGCCTGCCGTGTCCGTACCCCAGGCAGCGTGTGCACTGGACTAGGGGGATTGGTCTCTGGCAATGATGCGCTGGAGGTCAATGTGGACGAGCCCCAGCTCTGTCACCCTTCGCCAGATGATCGGCGAGGTGCTTATCACAATGTGACAGGCATGGGGGTTCCTGGCTCTCTTCCTATACTTGACCTCCAGGCGATCATCCCCAGCGTCGAGGCCGTGAAAAACACCCCTGTTCTGGTTCCTCAGAGCTTTTATGACGTCATCATCGGTGTTTATTTGCAACACGTCTCTGAGGATAACCAGTGGGTCCTTGTTCTTCACTTCCTCGACGCTGAGGGCCGTTCCATCCCGTTCCAGTTTTTCGACGACTTTCTTCCTTTCTTCTTTGTTCTGAAAGCCCATAACGATTTTCCTATCTTTGGCTTTCCTAACCCTCTCTACCTTCACCCAACCCTCTTTTGCGTCTATCACTTTCCTATTTTTTTCCAGTACCTCTTCTCCGGTCTCCATATCGTCCCTAGAGGTTACCACGATGGAGTGGAGCGTACCTATTAGGGTCAGGTAGCGATTTTTCGCTTCCGGTAGCGGCTACGCTAGCGTAGCTCCTAACCCGCTCCACTGCCACCTTCTGACTCTCCAGGGACTCCTTTAGTTCTTCCATAATCCTGGTGTTGTTTTCTAAGTCTTGAGTGCTCCTCGAGACGGATCAATAGGTTGGGGTCGGAGTTGACCATAAAGGTGGCGTCGGAAACGGATGCCTCCGGCTCCACCCCCACCGTTCCCTCCTTGTCACTAACCAACCCTGAAGTCCCTCCGACCTTTTCCACCCCCGGCGTTTTGGAGGCCCTCTCTGCCTCCTTTACCAGCTGGTAGAGCCGGTCTAGGACTTCAATGATATTATTCTTGATCTCGGTTTTGATGTTTCGAAAAGCACTCAAGTTTAGCTTCCCGGAAACCAGACATGCCTTCGCCTCAGCCGAAAGACTATCGTACGTCTTTTTAGCCTTGGCACCTGGGGAGGCTTTACCTTTGTCCGTCGACTGCGTCAGGCGTGCTTTGGTGTTCGTAGAGCCAGTCTGTCTCGGAGCTGAGGTCGAGTCAGTGCACGAAGACTCCCACTCGTTTATGCTACGCCTGACATTGGTTTTTAGGGCAGGTTTGGAAGGCGATTTTTTAGCATCGGCACCGGTCGCTTTCGGGGGAGTCCTGGTCGTTATCATGTTGGAGTTATGAGTCAACAATGTAAAACAGTAAATAGAATTTAAGATAAATAATCAATTTTTAGTCGACTCTACCTTAAGTCACTCAATATTTAGAGAAATAAATAGTCAATACTTAAAGCTAACACAAAATAACTGAAAATTTAAAAATTTTAATTTTAAGGTACAGACGTTAATGGAGCCCAATAAGACCCTGTCAATTGTAGAAGATCAAACAATAATAACAAAAAATATAATATAAAATATCCTATAAGTGTCTGATAAGATCGCTGTCAATTTTATATATTGCTCTATGTAGAGTCGATGTAGAGTCAATAAAATATTATACAGTGATAGTCCTAATATAGCCCTTACAGAAGAAAAAAGAATGGTCCGAATCGGACCAGTGGTTACGGAGATAACTTAAATCTAATATTTACAAGATGTCCGACAAAATGGCGGCCACAATTTAAAATTGATTTTTTGAAGTTAGTTTTGATCGTAGAAGGACGGGAAAAAGACCAGAGATATGTGCTCCCCCAGGAGTATCACAGTGATCGGTAAAAAAAATTTAAAAATTTGGGGACTCTACCTAGAGTTTTTTTCTATTTTGTATGGTAGGGTCACTGGTTCTCTTGTTGCCAAAGAAAACCGCGTCCTTCTACGATCAAAAATCACAAAGTTATGAACAAAAACAAAATCCAATATGGCGTCCAAGATGGCGGACAGAGTTCCTAACTTTGGTCTCCGTGGCCCGAATATAGTCGTGTTTGGTATTGCTAGATTGGGCTTAGAAAGAGCTATTCAATGAGGACAATACCAAAACAATATCTTAAAAACCTGATTTTTAAAACACAAAAAACATTAAAAAATTTACAAAATACACGGTGAAAATTAAAATAAAAATAAAAGATTACTTTTTTATGCTAATATACACTACACTAATGTTATACTAATTTAATAAAGTGATTTGACATTTCTGTTTATTTTCCTTCTAGTAGCACGTGTTGGCCCCAAAATTTCAAAAAATGATTACTGAAAATTTTTTAGCATTAATGTGTCAAAATTTTTTCAACAATAATACTACTCAAAAGGTACGTTTTTTAGAAAAAATAAAAATATGGGGTCATCACTGCTAAAACGCAGATAAAAATTTTCGAAAAACCAAAATATTTTAAAATGATATAACTAAAAAACTACTTAACTAAATTTGAAAATCCAAAAGGTGGTGTTGTTTGCTCAGCTGCCCAAACGTTTTCCAGTAGTCAGAAGTAGTCGCACGCCTTTCTTTCTGTGACCACGTTGCCACGTGGTTTGCAGTCTTTTGGCTATAGCTCGTCCAATTTTGATGATAAAAATCCAAAAATTTGCAGAAATGCGGGTCTTTACTGCGCCTTAATTTTGATGTCGAAAAATGTATATGTCACTGATCTTAAACAGGCAGCGTTCACACTTTAAGTTTGAAAAATTTTTAAAAATGCACTTTTTTGAGAATATCAACTCCGGTTTTTTCGTCCGATTCAAACTTTTTGCACAAAAAGATGCAGCACTCAAAGACGCTCACAACGATATATAACACGTCACTGTTCCGTTGAAAAATCCAATTTTTAGTGATTTTTGAAGAAAAATTTTGCCGCGGAGCAGCGCTGGCTGTGACCGTTCGGCGCGGGGGGTGGCGCGCGACTCGGTAGGTTAGGTTAGGTTAGGTTAGGTTTTTTTTTTATTTTTTTTTTATAATACTACTCCAACATAATCGGAGTCATTCTATAGCTAAGTTTCTCTTTCATACCAGTTCTCGCTTTTATGCCTCTCGCACTTTTATTCCTCATACTTAGTCTTTCTAGCATCCATCACCTTTCATTACTATTATGGGTGGGACTCCCATCTAAGTTGCTATGCTTCTACTTTTTACTTTGTTTGTTACTTATTTTGGGGTCAGTGATGTAGTACACACAGCCAAATTCTTTATTTTTTACAATATTAACTTTCTTTATACACTTATTTTTATAAACTGTTTCTTATATACCTAATTATATTTATATAATCCTTATAGTCTATGCTTAACTTTAATATATTACATTATATTACGTCAGCATATTTGCTTAACTTTTATTCCTTTTTATTACTATTTCAGCTATTTTTGTACAATATTCTAAAAACTTTTCTCTATTCTTACTTTTATTGATATATTTTCAGGTTTTAACTGAAGATCTAATTTACATTCTATATTGAATCTTTCGACCGCGTGTACAGGACACTCGAGCAAGATGTGGGGGAGTGATTCCTCGACTCCAGGGTTACAGATGCAGGATGGGCTCTCCTTACACCTGAAGCGATTCAGGTATTCGGAGAACCCACCGTGTCCCGTCATTACTTGCATACTGGTGCCGCTAACATTCATCTTCCGGATTATACTGTACGCCGCCACCGCTTCAGGGAAGAACAGCTTTGTTATGGACGCGGTATCCGTGGCCTTGTATCTACGGTTCCACTCGCCAAGCGAGGCCATACGTATGCCTCGCCTGACGAACGAGACCGGACACAGGTCGTAATCTGGCCTCTTCCTGGAACCCACAGCGGCCTCCTTTGCAAGCACGTCGGCCCTTTCGTTGCCCTCCAACCCTGCGTGAGCCTTAATCCAGAACAAAGTTATATCTTTGTTCTGGTCGGACAAGGATTTTATGTTGTCTCTTGCTTCAACCGCTAGGGGATGGAGGCAGTTTGGATTCCGTACTGTCAAAAGCGCTGCCATGGAGTCGCTGAAGATTCCGAAGGAAGTGGCCTCGTATGTGACCGCTATTTTGGTTGCCCTGTTTATTGCCAGCAGCTCGGCCTGGTAGACCGTGCAGTATTGTGGTAGAGCAAGCTTGACGGCTCTGGTCTCAACTCCGTTTCTCCATATGGATAAAGCGGCACCGACCCTGCCCTCAAGCTTGCTCCCATCCGTGAATATTTGAACTTCCAGGTTCTTATGTTCATCCACGTGTTCCTGATTCATCAGGCGCACGATCTCCAGGCTTTTGCGTTCTGATGGATGTGGCATCTCGATAGCCGGGGCCATCCTCTCAACCTCCCTGTCCCCCAGGTCCTGTCGGGGTAGACCACTCCTGGCTTCATATAATGCAGCTGCCTCACGGACTCGGAGGTCAAGGGGAAGCATCCCGGTCAACACTAGTGCTGAGTTAAGGGCAACCGTGCGGTAGGCTTTGCACATCTTCTGTGCGATTCCCCGCTGGACAGTCGCGAGCTGTTTTATAATTTTCAGCTTATTAGCTGCCGGCGCCCAGGCGCTGGCGGCGTACAATACAATGGGCTCCATTGCTGCCACATAAATTGTCTTTATTACTTCCGGGTGGAGTCCCCAACTCACCCTTACTGCCCTTGCCAACTGTTTATAGACTCCGATTGCCTTCTTGCAGACATTCGTGACGTGGGTGTTGAACGTCAGTTTATCGTCTATGGTGACTCCTAGCATTTTAATTTCTTTGGACATTCCAATGTCGATCCCCCCCATGCTCAGGCGTGGCGTGTCGTATTTTAGCTTCCTCGTTATAATCATTGCTGAAGTCTTGTGAGCAGCGAACTTTAGCTTATTCTCGACACCCCACTCCAGAACATGCGCTAGAGCGGCATTGGCATATCCCTCCACCTCACTTGCCTTGTCACCATCAAATACCAGGACGACGTCGTCAGCGAATGCCTGGCAGTGGCAACCCCTCGTCTTGAGGCTTTGGAGGAGAGGGTCCAGCAGGAGATTCCAAAGTATGGGGCCGCCAATGGAGCCCTGGACACAGCCCTTGTTTGTGGGTTTACTATATTCTTCCCCCCCATACCTCACTACAACACTTCTATCCTTCAGGTAGCTGTCGAAGACCCGTCTCAAGTTTAGAGGACACCTTTCCTCAGCCAGCCGGAGTCTGATAGCCGGCCACCAGGCACTATCGAAGGCTCCCTCTATATCCAGTGACACCAATGTTATAATTTTCTTTTGTTTCAATTTATTTTGGATGTGTTGCATCAGATCGTAGAGGGAGTCTTCAGTGCTTCTTTGTGGCATGAACCCGTACTGGCTGGTACTAATCCTTGGCAATAAGTAAAACTTGAGACGAGCCACCAACATCTTCTCATATAATTTTCCCAGTATGGGCAGTAGACCAATAGGCCTATACGCTTTAGGAGTGGTATAGCTTCCTTTCCCGGGCTTTCTCAGGACGATTACTACAGCTTTCTTCCATATCTTGGGGAAGTGGTGGTACTGTAGGCATTTGTTGAAGAAGGACAGGAACAGGCCGGGATTGCTGTTTATGGCGTGGCAGCATATGTCTGAGGTGAGACCGTCCGCGCCTGGGGCTTTTTTGGAATTAAAAGACTCACTTGCCTGTTCCAGCTCAGCCATTGTGAAGGGTGGGTCACATAGAACATCTTGTTCCCCATCGTTCACTTTGCCGGCTTTCAATCTGGTTTGGCTGTGTTTTACTTATTGCCCAATAAGTAAAACTTGAGACGAGCCACCAACATCTTCTCATATAATTTTCCCAGTATGGGCAGTAGACCAATAGGCCTATACGCTTTAGGAGTGGTATAGCTTCCTTTCCCGGGCTTTCTCAGGACGATTACTACAGCTTTCTTCCATATCTTGGGGAAGTGGTGGTACTGTAGGCATTTGTTGAAGAAGGACAGGAACAGGCCGGGATTGCTGTTTATGGCGTGGCAGCATATGTCTGAGGTGAGACCGTCCGCGCCTGGGGCTTTTTTGGAATTAAAAGACTCACTTGCCTGTTCCAGCTCAGCCATTGTGAAGGGTGGGTCACATAGAACATCTTGTTCCCCATCGTTCACTTTGCCGGCTTTCAATCTGGTTTGGCTGTGTGAGGGGTTGTCACTGGTTGTGAGGTCCTCCGGGTAAAAGGTTTCTGCAAGCAATTTGACAGAACCCTTAGCATCCAATGCCTCCCCGTTTTTCTCCAGTGGCAACTCCTCATCTCTGCGGTTAGTCCTCCCGATCACCCTGTAGATGCCCTCCCAGACCCCCTCCCTGTCCTGCTTACAACAAAACTCCTTCCAGCTCTTGGTCTGAGCTTTAGCTGCTTCGAGTTCATATTCCTCTTTCTGTTTGAGGTACTCCTCAATGACCTTTGCTTTGCGGATTGGAGCGGCACACCTGATTCTGCGTTTCCTGGTAGCAACTTCTTTTTTCATGCTAGCGAGTTTTTCGGACCACCACGGCAAGGCCTTCAGGTTTTCATTGGCTTTTTTGTTTGGCATTGATTGGGCGCAAGCATCTTGTATGGCTTTTGTTAAGCTGTCTGCCATGTTGTCGATTTGCTCAACTGTAGTTATTTCCTCCACAACAGTTCTTGTGATGTTGCACCCAATCATTGACTCACCTAATTCTTCATTGAACTTGGCCCAGTCTGCCTTTCTAGTATTAAATTTCCTAGTTGTTCTAGATATTCTGATGCCTTTAGATTTTTGTAACCTAATATCGAAGACGATGCCGTTGTGGTCCGAACTCGTGATACCCTCATCGATCTTCCAGTTGTCTACCAGGTCCAGCAAATCTGTCGAACAGGCTGTTATGTCGACGTGGCTGTAAAAGCGTTTCCCTCCGCGGATGGTGTCAAAGGTCGGGATTTCTCCCTTGTTGAGGATATGCAGCTCCAGCTCTCCAAGAGCCCCTAGCATATCATCTCCCCTGTGGTCAGTTGACGGGCTTCCCCACCAGATGTTCTTTGCGTTCACGTCGCCTCCAACGATAAATTTTTGGGGTTTTAATTTTTGTTCTATCGCTTTCAAGTAAGCCAAATATGGGCCGAGGGGCTCTGGCTCCGGTTCGAAGTAGAGGGATACGAGCGTTATCTCCCAGGCACTGGTTTGGATCCCCACCACCACGATGTTGTTGGTGGTGAGTTTCGGGTACTGTACGACGTTTATGTCTGGATCGAAGACAGCTATAGCTGCTTTTACAGTCCCGTCTCCTGTACCAGTGCTCTGGAAGATCCTTACTCCTTTGTGACTCCTCATATCCTTTTCACGACCCACATATGGCTCCTGTAGAAGCGCTACAGTTATTTTACGCTTCTTTGCTTCAGTGAGCAATTCGTATGTAGCTAATTTCTTTCGTTGGAGGTTGGACTGTATTACGCTGTAATGAGTAAAGTCGCCTGGGACGCCCTCAGCAATAAGCCACGGACATTCGAGCCAGCCCGTCCCACTTCAAGCGTGTTGGGCAGTTTTGGCTGAAAGCGTTATGGTCCGTGTGCTGGAGCTTAGCCCTAAAGCAATTCCGGCACTCGGGTGGGGCACCAGTGAGCCTGTGTTCACACTCCGCACTGAGGTGGGGGCCGCCGCACTGGCTGCACAGGTCAGCCGGCTCTTTGCAGAGCCGTCTGCCGTGCCCGTACCCCAGGCAGCGCGTGCACTGCACCAGAGGGGAGTGATCATTGGCAACAATACGCTGGAGGTCGATGTGAACAGACCCTTTTTCAGTCACTCTTCGCCAAATAATAGGCGACACACTTACCACTATGTGGCAGGTATGAGGGTTTCTAGTTCTCTTCCGGTACTTCACCTCCATACGATCTTCCTCAGCGTCGAGGTCGCGAAAAACACCCCGGTTTTGATTCTTCAGGGCTCTTAGGACGTCTACGTCGGTATTCATCTGTAGTACGTCCCTGAGCATCACCAACGGGTCCTTGTTTCGCACTTCCTCGACGCTGAGGGCTGTTCCTTCTTTGCCTAGTTTTTCCACCACTTTCTTCCTCTCCTCTTTCGTTTCAAAGCCCATAACAATTTTCCGATCCTTAGCTTTTCGAACCCTTTCTACTTTAACCCAGCCCTCTTTTGCGTCTATTACTTTTCTGACTTTATTCAGAACTTCCTCTCCAGTCTCCGTTTCGTCCCTGGAAGTAACCACTATGGAGTGGAGCGTTTTCGGGTTGGGAGTGGATTTTACGCTTTCCGTTGCGGCTACGCTTGCGTAGCTTCTGGCTTGCTCCATAGCTACCCTTTGGTGTTCCAGGGACTTCTTCAACTCCTCCATCCGCTTGGTGTTCTCTATTATTAACCTTGAGTGCTCCTCGAGACGGCTTGTCAAGCTGGGGTCGGTGTTAATCATGAAGGTAGCGTCGGAGGCGGGCGCCTCCGGCTCCACCCCCATAGTCCTCCCTTTCTCTACATGTGATCCCGAGGCCCCGTCGATCCCCTTCACCCCCGGCATTTTTGAGGCTGCCTCAGCCTCCTTTACCAGCTGGTAAAGACGATCTAGAGCCTCGGTGATGCTGTTTTCAATGTCCGTCTTGAGATTCCGAGAAGCACTCAGGTTAAGTTTACCAGCCAGCAGACAAGCTTTCGCTTCGGCTGTGCGGCTTTCGTACGTCTTGCCTTGACTTCCTCGAGCAGTCAAGGCAAGACGTACGAAAGCCGCACAGCCGGTAGGTTAGGTTAGGTTAGGTTAGGTTAGGTTAGGTTAGGTTAGGTTAGGTTAGGTTAGGTTAGGTTAGGTTATGGGACTTGGAGGCGTCAATCCTCGCGTCAATACACCTTTGGCGCGAGGAGGAAAATGCCCGAGGCCAAATGCCAGCGCAAAGAGAAGTGGAGGGGCGGAGGCTGGAACTACGAACAGCGATGGTCCTCAAGTGGAAAGCGCGATTGGTGCAGTGCACATATGGTGCTAGCACCACTGAAGTGGTAAGACCGGTCCTTGAGGACTGGGTGGATAGACGAAAAGGCGTTCTCACATTTCGCATGACGCAGGTCTTGTCAGGGCATGGATGCTTCGGCAAGTACCTGCATCGGATCGCCGGAAGAGAATCAACGCCACAATGTCACCACTGTGATGGTTGCCCGGAGGACACAGCTCAGCATACGCTGGAGATATGCTCCGCCTGGGATGAACAGCGCCAAGAACTCGTTGCTGTATTGGGGAGTGACCTCTCACTGTCGGCCGTCATCCGAAATATGGTCGAAAGTGAGAGGTCATGGAAAGCTGTACTCTCCTTCTGCGAGAACGTCATTTCAATGAAGGAGACGGCGGAGCGGGAGAGGGAGATGGATTCTGCCTCTCACCCAATCCGCCGACGGAGAGCCGGGGTCCGGCGGAGGAACATCCGTTCACTCCACCCTCCCACTTGATGAGGCCCACGGGCGGTTAAACGGGGGCGTGACCACCGTATAATGGGCCTCATGAGAAGGCGCACGTGGTGTTCCCATGTGCCTTCCTGCGATGGACTTGCAGGGTGAACCCTCCTGTAGAGATTGGCCAGCCGAAATTCGGCTGGCCGCCGCCGTCGGGGCCACGGTTGAATGCTTCGGTGACCCCGCGACCCCGGCATATGGCGACGCGAAGGAACACCCCGGTGGTTTTAGTGGGTATACCGACAGGTCATGCGTCGGGGAGTCCCACACACCTCCGCGTGCCGTCCCCGCGGCGCGCGTAGAGACGGTGCGTAACGCATTTCCCCGGGTAAAAAAAAAAAAAAAAAAAGGTTAGGTTAGGTTAGGTTAGGTTAGGTTAGGTTAGGTTAGGTTAGGTTAGGTTGGGATGCAAGTCGGGTTCCTCCTCGTGTGCCAAACTGCTGCTTGTCCCTTTGGATACGTCTGGAGGGAACAGCAGCATCTTTTGGCCGGTGCATCCTGGGCGCTTGTCAATTATATCTCCTTGTGGGATATAATTGACTCGCGGCGAATACCCGACAAGCGGGAGGTATGCGTGTTCTGGGTTAAGTCACAGACACGCATACGGGCGCACGCCTCGCTCTACTTTTAGAGTGCTGGCGTAGCGTGGAAGTATACCGTAATCCTTCGGGGGCGGGGGCCTTGCCTTAAATGGCCGGGCTGCGAGGAGACAACCTCTATAAAAAATATTGCGGGCGAGGAGACAACCTCGTTAAAAAAACATTGCGGGCCGTGAGAGGAGGGTTTTGCCCTCAGCTCACGGAAAAGGTGGGACTGCGGGGGAGGAGGAGTGTCGGTATTGCGATGCGCCGCTCTCCCTATCCTCCGCAGCCGAGCGGGGTTGAGGAGTTGGAGGCAGGACCGTGGAGGGAGAGGAGTGTTGGTATTACGATGCGCCTCTCTCCCTGCCCTCCGCGGTTCTGCCTGGGCCTGCCGAAAGGTGGGCGGTCGCCGGTGGGGGACTGGAAGTAAAGGCTCTGCCGGTTTCCCAGTCCTCTGCCACTCGGGCGAAGCGGGAGTGCCGTGGGGTTTTAGCCGGTAAGAGTCCGGCATAACCCGTCGGCCTCCTCCAGCGGACGGGTATCCATGAGGATTTCCCCACGTAAAAAAAAAAAAAAAAAAAAAAAAAAAAGGTTAGGTTAGGTTAGGTTGGGGGACCCCCCACAGTGCTTGCTTCCTCGTAGCGTTCCCCGGGCAACGTCGCGCCTGACCACCGTAACGGAGTGGCAGGCCGGCGGCTAAAGAGCACTGTGACTGTAGGTGACTTTGAAAGTTCTTACCTGTCTTCGATCGAACGTTCTGGTTCTCCCAGTTCCCTGGCCGTCGAGTCGCCTCCGGTTTCAGGTTGAAAGGGACCCAGAGTTCGTGCGATCTTCAATATTTTACACGATGTCTGACACCGAGTCAGTTGCATCGTCTTGTGCGGTCTCGGAGACGTCTCACAAGAGATTGTTCTCTGAAAGGGAGTCGGGATCGGAAACGGAGACCGAACAAAAAGTAAGGAGGTCTAGAAGGTCTACTGCTGCTCGCGGTGGCTTTAAGACCCCAGTTGTGGTGCTCAACCGAGCAAAGATACCGAAAACGCAGCAAGTCACTGACACTGCTGCCGAGAAGGAAATTCTTCAGGCCCTCCAGAGCCAGAAGTACCACAAGGCGTCGGCCACCCTTGAGGAGGCCAACTTCAGTGACCTGGGGAATGTAGAATCCCTAGGTGCTGAAGATCTGAGGGCCAAAGCAGGCGAAAGACTGGCCAGAGTGGCCCTTATCGCCAAAAAGTCCGGTAACTTAAAAGGGACCTTCCAGAGGGATATAAACAAATCGATGGCTGACCTCCAAGACATCGTCGACAGTCTTTCGCGTCGCACGATAGACGAGGAGTCACGAAGGTACCAACGGGAGGTCCTGCAGCTGAGGCATCGCCTCGAACAAAATGAGGTGGAGCTGAAGGCGCTCCGGAGGGACTACTCCGAGAGGGGTAGGAAGACTCCTCCGCCTGCTCCAAAACAAGATGTGAAAAACCTCATGGAGGAGATGGAGCGTCGGATCGTGCTCACTTTGGGAGCTATGATCGACGCTAAAATCGACGGGGAGCGTGTACACCGTGCGCGTCCCCCACTCGCCGCCGACGTCAGGGGAACTCAAGCGAGGACCCCAAAACCCGCCAAACAGCAAGTGGCGAACTCGCTGACGAGGTCTCAGGCTCCTTTAAAGGAATTTATGCCATCGACCAGCACCACCAACATGGTGGAAACCGGAGCCGCAGTGGTTTCCAATATTGGGGGGAATCTTTTGGAATCCCAAGTGGCTAGGTCATTGGCGAGGTCACGAGCTCCCTTCCAGGAGCCTGTGCAATCGACCGGTACCGCCAACATGGCGAACGAATCCTGGACCACGGTGGTCGGAAAAGGAAAAGGGAAGGGCAAGGGGAAGGGGAAAAGTTCCCCACCTTCGGCCACTAAGGTCGCCCAGGCGCCCCAACGTGCCTCAGGAGGTCCCCTGCAGCCATCGGGTAGGACTAGTACCCCACAGCCATATGGCAGGACTAGTGCCCCTAAAACTGCTATAAGGGCCAATGTGCCGAAGCCACTGGCCAATACGTCGGCACCAACTGCGGTCAAGGCTAAGAAAAAGAAAAAGAAGAAGAAGAATAGGAAGACTAAGCTCACCCCCCCTCGCTCTTCGGCTGTAGTCATTACACTCCTACCGGAAGCAGGGGAGAGGGGAGTGACATACAAGGAGGTCCTCACTCAGGCGAGGAACCGCATCGGACCTGATGCCCTATCAGAGTTAGGCATCAATACCCTAAAAATGCGAACCGGTGTGACTGGGGCTAGAGTTCTCGAGCTTCCTGGCTCCCAGAGTGGAGTAAAGGCGGACCAACTCGCAGGAAAGCTCCGCGAGATCCTCTCTGAGGTTGCAAAAGTGGCGAGACCCATTAAGTGCGTTGATATTCGTATTTCGGGTCTGGATGACTCCATCCTCAGAGAGGAAATTCAAGCCGCAGTAGCGGCCAAAGGTGGGTGCTCACCAGAGCTTGTCAGTGTCGGGGAAATACGCCCTGGTTCAGACGGACTGGGTACTGTTCTCCTACAGTGCCCTGTAGCAGCGGCGAAGACGTTCAAGGAAAGTGGTCGTCTCCTTATCGGGTGGAGCTCCGCGCAGGTACGTGTGCTCGAAAAAAGACCCCTGCGATGCTACAAGTGTCTAGGGCTGGGGCACACTCGCATGACGTGCCCCTCGACCAGTGACAGGAGCGGTTTGTGCTACCGATGTGGTCGCGCAGGCCACAAAACGACAGGATGCAACGCGCAGCCTAAGTGTGCCATCTGCCAGGATGCGGGCAGGCCTCATGGCCATGTTATGGGGGGACGGAAGTGCAGTCCTCCCCCAGTGAAGGGCAGGACGGACCCTTGGACCCGGCCCGCCGCTCCCACTGTGGAAAGTCAGATGACTCAGGAGGAGGTTACAATGGAAACACAATGAGTACACACCACCAATGTAGCTTCCTCCAGAGTAACATCAACCACTGCGCCGGTGCACAAGACCTTCTTGTACACTCAATGGCGGCTTGGATGATAGACGTGGCGGTGGCAGCTGAGCCATATTTCGTTCCCGATCTGCCCCACTGGGCCGGGGACCTTAGTGGCTTGGTTGCCATTGTGACGAGGCCGGGTAACGCTATCACAATAAAAGAGAGGGGCTCTGGATACGTGTCCGTATCCTGGGGAGAGTACATAATTATTGGTGTGTACTTCTCACCAAACAAACCGTTGTCGGACTTCGAGGTGTTCCTTGACACCTTGAGTCCGATAATCAGGAGAGCAGCGCCACAGAACGTACTACTGATGGGCGATCTTAATGCTAAATCGCGGCTGTGGGGCAATCCCGCTACTGACCCGCGTGGACGGGCAGTGGAGGAGTGGGCCATAGACACGGGGCTGGCCCTCCTCAATAGGGGATCAGTGCACACGTGTGTACATCGTGACGGTGGGTCTGTGGTGGACTTAACATTTGCCTCCCCCTCTGTTGTGCACCGTGTCCAAGACTGGAGGGTCCTGGAAGACATGGAGAACCTATCGAATCACCGATATATTCGATTTGGGTTCTCCTGTCACCAGAACCGTGCGAGTCCCCGACGGGACTGTTTTCCGAGGTGGGCCATCAAAAGCCTCGACCCCGAGATGGCGGAGGAGGCAGCTATAGTCCAGAGCTGGGTTTCTTCCGTCTCTACTCACAATAGGGTTCATGAGTCTGCGGGCCATTTTCGTGATTCACTCACGGTGGTCTGTGACGCGGCCATGCCCCGCGCACGAGGATACCAGCCCCGCAGAGCAGTCTACTGGTGGTCGGCAGAAATCGCTGGCCTCCGGAGAGGCTGCATTGAGGCGCGACGAGCGTACATCCGCAGCCGCCGCCGCAGACTGCGGGACTTACCTACCGAGGACCGGCTGTATGCGGCCTATAGCGAAGCCAAAAGATCGCTGCAGCTGGCCATCGTTAGGTCCAAGGAGGTTGCTAGGGCTGAGCTTCTGGAGGGTCTCAACAGGGACCCCTGGGGACGGCCCTACAAAATGGCACGGAATAAGCTCCGGGCCCAGTCGGCTCCTCTAACGGAGACCCTCGAGCCCCAGCTTCTGGACCAAATAATCGGGGAACTATTTCCTGAAAGTCCCGAGCACACCCCTCCCCCCATGCCTTCACTATCTGGCACTAGTATTGAAGAGGAGGAGCCTGAGGTCCCTCCCATCACCGAAGGGGAGATGGGTGCAGTGGCGTTGCGCCTAAAGGCGAAGAGGACTGCGCCGGGCCCTGATGGGGTTCCGGGAAAGGTCCTGGCGGTTGCCCTAAAACAAATGGGGGAGGATCTTAGGGAGCTCTTCAGTCGCTGTCTTGTGGCTGGCCAGTTCCCGAAGATCTGGAAAGACGGGCGATTGGTCTTGCTGAGGAAGGAGGGGAGGCCTGCCGACTCTCCCTCCGCTTACCGGCCGATCGTGTTGCTGGACGAGACGGGGAAGTTGTTCGAAAGGATAATTTCTCGTCGGATCGTCCAGCACATGGTGGAGACGGGGCCGAATCTGTCCGAGGCCCAATTTGGCTTTCGAGCCCGTCGCTCCACGATCGATGCCATCTCCACGTTAAAAACCTGGACGATGGCAGCGGTTGATGGAGGCAAGGTGGCGATGGCCGTCTCGCTGGACATCGCGAACGCCTTCAACAGCCTTCCGCTCGCAACAATAAGGGAGGCATTCCGGTTCTATGGAGTGCCCCTGTATATGCGGCGGCTGTTGGAGGACTACCTCCGTGATCGTGAGGTAATGTTCGCGGGGAGGGATGGAGAAGTTCTCCGTCACCCAATGAGGTGTGGAGTCCCCCAGGGTTCCGTTCTTGGCCCCCTGCTCTGGAACGTGGGATATGACTGGGTACTCCGTGGTGCGCTCCCGTCGGGGACGCGCCTGATATGCTATGCGGATGACACCCTAGTCGTGTCCCTTGGGGACTCCTTCCAGGAGGCGGCCACAATGGCCGAGGAAAGCACCGTAATGGTGATCAACCGCATTCGGGCCCTCGGGCTCAAAGTGGCTCTCCATAAGACGGAGGCCCTCTTGTTTCATGGGCCTCGGAGGGGGCCTCCTCCAGGAGCCCACATTGTCGTGGAGGGAGTTCAGATCGCCGTGAAACCCCAGATGAAATATTTGGGGCTTCACCTCGACGGGCGCTGGGGCTTTGCTGCGCACTTCCGCCAGCTAGCCCCAAAACTGATTGGCACGGCAGGGGCCCTGAGTCGCCTGCTGCCAAATGTGGGCGGGCCAGAAGTAGGCTGCCGTCGGCTCTTCGCCGGCGTAGTGCGGAGTATGGCACTGTACGGGGCACCGATCTGGGTGGACGCTC
>CAMYPC010000010.1:30434-35434 GCA_947284805.1 Coleophora flavipennella | reverse complement strand
TTAGGTTAGGTTAGGTTAGGTTAGGTTAGGTTAGGTTAGGTTAGGTTAGGTTAGGTTAGGTTAGGTTAGGTTAGGTTAGGTTAGGTTAGGTTAGGTTAGGTTAGGTTAGGTTAGGTTAGGTTAGGTTAGGTTAGGTTAGGTTAGGTTAGGTTAGGTTAGGTTAGGTTAGGTTAGGTTAGGTTAGGTTAGGTTAGGTTAGGTTAGGTTAGGTTAGGTTAGGTTAGGTTAGGTTAGGTTAGGTTAGGTTAGGTTAGGTTAGGTTAGGTTAGGTTAGGTTAGGTTAGGTTAGGTTAGGTTAGGTTAGGTTAGGTTAGGTTAGGTTAGGTTAGGTTAGGTTAGGTTAGGTTAGGTTAGGTTAGGTTAGGTTAGGTTAGGTTAGGTTAGGTTAGGTTAGGTTAGGTTAGGTTAGGTTAGGTTAGGTTAGGTTAGGTTAGGTTAGGTTAGGTTAGGTTAGGTTAGGTTAGGTTAGGTTAGGTTAGGTTAGGTTAGGTTAGGTTAGGTTAGGTTAGGTTAGGTTAGGTTAGGTTAGGTTAGGTTAGGTTAGGTTAGGTTAGGTTAGGTTAGGTTAGGTTAGGTTAGGTTAGGTTAGGTTAGGTTAGGTTAGGTTAGGTTAGGTTAGGTTAGGTTAGGTTAGGTTAGGTTAGGTTAGGTTAGGTTAGGTTAGGTTAGGTTAGGTTAGGTTAGGTTAGGTTAGGTTAGGTTAGGTTAGGTTAGGTTAGGTTAGGTTAGGTTAGGTTAGGTTAGGTTAGGTTAGGTTAGGTTAGGTTAGGTTAGGTTAGGTTAGGTTAGGTTAGGTTAGGTTAGGTTAGGTTAGGTTAGGTTAGGTTAGGTTAGGTTAGGTTAGGTTAGGTTAGGTTAGGTTAGGTTAGGTTAGGTTAGGTTAGGTTAGGTTAGGTTAGGTTAGGTTAGGTTAGGTTAGGTTAGGTTAGGTTAGGTTAGGTTAGGTTAGGTTAGGTTAGGTTAGGTTAGGTTAGGTTAGGTTAGGTTAGGTTAGGTTAGGTTAGGTTAGGTTAGGTTAGGTTAGGTTAGGTTAGGTTAGGTTAGGTTAGGTTAGGTTAGGTTAGGTTAGGTTAGGTTAGGTTAGGTTAGGTTAGGTTAGGTTAGGTTAGGTTAGGTTAGGTTAGGTTAGGTTAGGTTAGGTTAGGTTAGGTTAGGTTAGGTTAGGTTAGGTTAGGTTAGGTTAGGTTAGGTTAGGTTAGGTTAGGTTAGGTTAGGTTAGGTTAGGTTAGGTTAGGTTAGGTTAGGTTAGGTTAGGTTAGGTTAGGTTAGGTTAGGTTAGGTTAGGTTAGGTTAGGTTAGGTTAGGTTAGGTTAGGTTAGGTTAGGTTAGGTTAGGTTAGGTTAGGTTAGGTTAGGTTAGGTTAGGTTAGGTTAGGTTAGGTTAGGTTAGGTTAGGTTAGGTTAGGTTAGGTTAGGTTAGGTTAGGTTAGGTTAGGTTAGGTTAGGTTAGGTTAGGTTAGGTTAGGTTAGGTTAGGTTAGGTTAGGTTAGGTTAGGTTAGGTTAGGTTAGGTTAGGTTAGGTTAGGTTAGGTTAGGTTAGGTTAGGTTAGGTTAGGTTAGGTTAGGTTAGGTTAGGTTAGGTTAGGTTAGGTTAGGTTAGGTTAGGTTAGGTTAGGTTAGGTTAGGTTAGGTTAGGTTAGGTTAGGTTAGGTTAGGTTAGGTTAGGTTAGGTTAGGTTAGGTTAGGTTAGGTTAGGTTAGGTTAGGTTAGGTTAGGTTAGGTTAGGTTAGGTTAGGTTAGGTTAGGTTAGGTTAGGTTAGGTTAGGTTAGGTTAGGTTAGGTTAGGTTAGGTTAGGTTAGGTTAGGTTAGGTTAGGTTAGGTTAGGTTAGGTTAGGTTAGGTTAGGTTAGGTTAGGTTAGGTTAGGTTAGGTTAGGTTAGGTTAGGTTAGGTTAGGTTAGGTTAGGTTAGGTTAGGTTAGGTTAGGTTAGGTTAGGTTAGGTTAGGTTAGGTTAGGTTAGGTTAGGTTAGGTTAGGTTAGGTTAGGTTAGGTTAGGTTAGGTTAGGTTAGGTTAGGTTAGGTTAGGTTAGGTTAGGTTAGGTTAGGTTAGGTTAGGTTAGGTTAGGTTAGGTTAGGTTAGGTTAGGTTAGGTTAGGTTAGGTTAGGTTAGGTTAGGTTAGGTTAGGTTAGGTTAGGTTAGGTTAGGTTAGGTTAGGTTAGGTTAGGTTAGGTTAGGTTAGGTTAGGTTAGGTTAGGTTAGGTTAGGTTAGGTTAGGTTAGGTTAGGTTAGGTTAGGTTAGGTTAGGTTAGGTTAGGTTAGGTTAGGTTAGGTTAGGTTAGGTTAGGTTAGGTTAGGTTAGGTTAGGTTAGGTTAGGTTAGGTTAGGTTAGGTTAGGTTAGGTTAGGTTAGGTTAGGTTAGGTTAGGTTAGGTTAGGTTAGGTTAGGTTAGGTTAGGTTAGGTTAGGTTAGGTTAGGTTAGGTTAGGTTAGGTTAGGTTAGGTTAGGTTAGGTTAGGTTAGGTTAGGTTAGGTTAGGTTAGGTTAGGTTAGGTTAGGTTAGGTTAGGTTAGGTTAGGTTAGGTTAGGTTAGGTTAGGTTAGGTTAGGTTAGGTTAGGTTAGGTTAGGTTAGGTTAGGTTAGGTTAGGTTAGGTTAGGTTAGGTTAGGTTAGGTTAGGTTAGGTTAGGTTAGGTTAGGTTAGGTTAGGTTAGGTTAGGTTAGGTTAGGTTAGGTTAGGTTAGGTTAGGTTAGGTTAGGTTAGGTTAGGTTAGGTTAGGTTAGGTTAGGTTAGGTTAGGTTAGGTTAGGTTAGGTTAGGTTAGGTTAGGTTAGGTTAGGTTAGGTTAGGTTAGGTTAGGTTAGGTTAGGTTAGGTTAGGTTAGGTTAGGTTAGGTTAGGTTAGGTTAGGTTAGGTTAGGTTAGGTTAGGTTAGGTTAGGTTAGGTTAGGTTAGGTTAGGTTAGGTTAGGTTAGGTTAGGTTAGGTTAGGTTAGGTTAGGTTAGGTTAGGTTAGGTTAGGTTAGGTTAGGTTAGGTTAGGTTAGGTTAGGTTAGGTTAGGTTAGGTTAGGTTAGGTTAGGTTAGGTTAGGTTAGGTTAGGTTAGGTTAGGTTAGGTTAGGTTAGGTTAGGTTAGGTTAGGTTAGGTTAGGTTAGGTTAGGTTAGGTTAGGTTAGGTTAGGTTAGGTTAGGTTAGGTTAGGTTAGGTTAGGTTAGGTTAGGTTAGGTTAGGTTAGGTTAGGTTAGGTTAGGTTAGGTTAGGTTAGGTTAGGTTAGGTTAGGTTAGGTTAGGTTAGGTTAGGTTAGGTTAGGTTAGGTTAGGTTAGGTTAGGTTAGGTTAGGTTAGGTTAGGTTAGGTTAGGTTAGGTTAGGTTAGGTTAGGTTAGGTTAGGTTAGGTTAGGTTAGGTTAGGTTAGGTTAGGTTAGGTTAGGTTAGGTTAGGTTAGGTTAGGTTAGGTTAGGTTAGGTTAGGTTAGGTTAGGTTAGGTTAGGTTAGGTTAGGTTAGGTTAGGTTAGGTTAGGTTAGGTTAGGTTAGGTTAGGTTAGGTTAGGTTAGGTTAGGTTAGGTTAGGTTAGGTTAGGTTAGGTTAGGTTAGGTTAGGTTAGGTTAGGTTAGGTTAGGTTAGGTTAGGTTAGGTTAGGTTAGGTTAGGTTAGGTTAGGTTAGGTTAGGTTAGGTTAGGTTAGGTTAGGTTAGGTTAGGTTAGGTTAGGTTAGGTTAGGTTAGGTTAGGTTAGGTTAGGTTAGGTTAGGTTAGGTTAGGTTAGGTTAGGTTAGGTTAGGTTAGGTTAGGTTAGGTTAGGTTAGGTTAGGTTAGGTTAGGTTAGGTTAGGTTAGGTTAGGTTAGGTTAGGTTAGGTTAGGTTAGGTTAGGTTAGGTTAGGTTAGGTTAGGTTAGGTTAGGTTAGGTTAGGTTAGGTTAGGTTAGGTTAGGTTAGGTTAGGTTAGGTTAGGTTAGGTTAGGTTAGGTTAGGTTAGGTTAGGTTAGGTTAGGTTAGGTTAGGTTAGGTTAGGTTAGGTTAGGTTAGGTTAGGTTAGGTTAGGTTAGGTTAGGTTAGGTTAGGTTAGGTTAGGTTAGGTTAGGTTAGGTTAGGTTAGGTTAGGTTAGGTTAGGTTAGGTTAGGTTAGGTTAGGTTAGGTTAGGTTAGGTTAGGTTAGGTTAGGTTAGGTTAGGTTAGGTTAGGTTAGGTTAGGTTAGGTTAGGTTAGGTTAGGTTAGGTTAGGTTAGGTTAGGTTAGGTTAGGTTAGGTTAGGTTAGGTTAGGTTAGGTTAGGTTAGGTTAGGTTAGGTTAGGTTAGGTTAGGTTAGGTTAGGTTCGGTTAGGTTAGGTTAGGTTAGGTTAGGTTAGGTTAGGTTAGGTTAGGTTAGGTTAGGTTAGGTTAGGTTAGGTTAGGTTAGGTTAGGTTAGGTTAGGTTAGGTTAGGTTAGGTTAGGTTAGGTTAGGTTAGGTTAGGTTAGGTTAGGTTAGGTTAGGTTAGGTTAGGTTAGGTTAGGTTAGGTTAGGTTAGGTTAGGTTAGGTTAGGTTAGGTTAGGTTAGGTTAGGTTAGGTTAGGTTAGGTTAGGTTAGGTTAGGTTAGGTTAGGTTAGGTTAGGTTAGGTTAGGTTAGGTTAGGTTAGGTTAGGTTAGGTTAGGTTAGGTTAGGTTAGGTTAGGTTAGGTTAGGTTAGGTTAGGTTAGGTTAGGTTAGGTTAGGTTAGGTTAGGTTAGGTTAGGTTAGGTTAGGTTAGGTTAGGTTAGGTTAGGTTAGGTTAGGTTAGGTTAGGTTAGGTTAGGTTAGGTTAGGTTAGGTTAGGTTAGGTTAGGTTAGGTTAGGTTAGGTTAGGTTAGGTTAGGTTAGGTTAGGTTAGGTTAGGTTAGGTTAGGTTAGGTTAGGTTAGGTTAGGTTAGGTTAGGTTAGGTTAGGTTAGGTTAGGTTAGGTTAGGTTAGGTTAGGTTAGGTTAGGTTAGGTTAGGTTAGGTTAGGTTAGGTTAGGTTAGGTTAGGTTAGGTTAGGTTAGGTTAGGTTAGGTTAGGTTAGGTTAGGTTAGGTTAGGTTAGGTTAGGTTAGGTTAGGTTAGGTTAGGTTAGG